>WYDF02024746.1:0-13042 GCA_009867245.2 Adranes taylori | reverse complement strand
ATACTAGTAATTACATTATGCTTACATTTATTTCTGTATTTGTTTTGATATCAAATCTCATTCACAAAATCCATATTTCTACTGCAAGTGGATAACGATTATTCCATTTTTAAATGTATAAAATTGAATCATATTTATCTTTAAAACTAATTGGCAACGCTGTCTTACATTAGCAAAGAAATGAACGATATAAAACAGCAGTTGATGAAATAGGATTGAACTGGTAACTATTTTTGTGCGTGTGCGGTCAGATGGCAGATGGAGCAAGATCTATCAGTCAACGCACTTGCCGTAGTCGGAAAACTGACTTTGTTCTAAATCTCTATTTATTACTTACTCAATGTTTATACCCAATGATGAATAAGTCCATGAGCAATGTAAAACATATATTTAATAATTTATAATAAATATCATAATGTGTGCACTAAAAGCTCAAATTATAAATGTGTTTAAAACGTAGAAAAATGCTAACGTAAGAAAATTTTTTCCACACAGAAAAAATTGAATTAATTCTACATAATCGACCAAAAGGTTACTATCTACCAATCATTAATCATTTTCCAATTGTGCAGGGATAATCTATTAGTAACGCATTTAATTTTTCCTCCGATTACCATCCCCTCTTTATCAACACCAATTTCAGTACATCCGTTCCGTCGAATATAATATCACGCAAGATCTTGCTATATTTCGCATTCTCACCTAAAAAAATAAAAAGGGAAAGCGTGCGCGCTCTTATAATAATATACGATTTTGGAAAGAAAAAAAAACCATCTCCCTGCTTGGAGATTAATTATTTCACCATTCTATTACGCTACAAATATCTTAATAATAGCTTGAGGGATGGATACATTCCATATTCATGCATAGATTTGATATTTTATTTCAAATCAGGACTATTATTAAAACTTTGAGAATTAAGCACATTATACAGTGTAGAAATTTGATGTTATATTTAAGTATTTTACATTCAAAAGAGACCAATAAAATGCAGAATGCTTATTTTATTAATAATTAGTTAATAATAACCTTCATTGGCATCATTAAATATTTCCTGACAAAAAACCTATATAATCAACAAATTTTTACAAAAACCATTTGAAACGAAAAAATTAAAAATAAATAGAAAAAGCCTCATTGAAATGATATGCTATCTTTCTTTATCCTTCTTTTTTTCCCCTTTTTTACATACTGTTTTTTTGTTTTTCTCTACTACCCCTTCTTCCTTGGTCGCTCCAATATATTTTTATTCCCGTATTCTTACTTTTCCTTTCTATTTATTTCCTCCACTAGCCTCTCCATTATCTTGATGCCTTTCCCTGCCTGGTTCATACACATCCTCAAGTTTCTTGTCATCTAACACATCGCACTCATTCACATACTGCTCCCATGTTTGCTCCATTCCTCCACATATCCTACATCGTTCACTCTCTATCATCCGAAATCTATTCCCTCGTTGCATAGTCCCACACCTAAATCTTGCTATCATTCTCTTTTCCATCATACTCCTATTCGACACCGAATATTCCGGCCTCTATTTCCTTACACTTACTATTGTACCGGTTTACTCAGATCTTTTCTCTGCTCTCTTGCATTTCCACAGAATAGTTGATTATAGTTCAAGTATCAAACTATCAGAAGATAAAATATTTTAAATTATAAAGTATTAATTTGTATTCTCTGCAAAGATAACTATGGATTACACGAATTATCATACAATTCCAAAGACTTTTGATTAAAATCGGTTCAAAATATAGCAAGACTTATCGACACTACACCAACTAGAATTACAAAACAATACCAAAACATCTACCAAGTATTGTACTTATTGCTTATTTAAAACTACGTACAATTTATTTGCCGAAATTTAATGTCTCATATTTCATGCAGATTGAAAACTCTGTTCCTCCGTAATTAAATCTATTGTTTACTGCTCAGCACCGAATACTAGCCGAATACGCTGCTTTAAATTCCGTTAAATCGTCCTTACGACGAGGACATCCAAATGGCAACAATCAAGCCTCCAGCGCACGTCTAATCGTGGGATGTCCTAGGGTATTGTTTATAAACGACAAGCACATTTTAGCGCCATTTTGATAATTAAAATTACTTATCTCTTCCGATCCGGGCTACGCCAGCCAAATATGCCTAATGGGTTACTTTAAAAACTACTCCAATTTTCCCGTGTCATTGTTTCGTTATTATTTCGCACATTTTAAATTTCGCTCGATTTAAATAAACATCGACGCGAAGGTACGACATCTCTCGCCCACCAAATGGAAAATCAATAACAGTAACACCAACTTCCTAATATTCCAAGTCCCCAAAATAGCCTAGATCGACTACTTCCATTCGCCTAAGTAAAACGTCAGTCAGCAGCGACATCTAATGGAACAGTTCCCCAATTGTCTGGAACAGTTCATCAATTTCTCCAAGTTACTACGGCACCCTAATTCTAGCCACTATCAGTAGTCAGCGCTCTCCGACAATACCTATGCCTCATGCTGGTATGTCGAGTATTACTTATACGATTAGAAATTTTATTAAAAACCTTATTTGATCAATTAACAACCCCTCTGGTTGGCAGATTTAACATTTGGCAAATAAATAAACATAACCACACCTTTATGTACGTAAATTGCAGGCCATAACACGAAACGTCATTAATAATCATAGACAGTATGCACACAAAGACTTCTTCCACGGGAAAGTGAAATCTATACTCATACAGTAATTCAAGTGACGAATCTTTTAACCTCGAAAATACTTCAACAAATGGATCCAATATCCAAGATGCCACAATACGCTCATAACCACAGTTTTTTTATGCGACACAATGCTTAAAAGATGGCAACTCCCGCAGGTGCCAATTAAATTCACGTATCCGATATCAACATAAATACCCATAAAGACAGAACTGGAATAATTTTAGTTCATTAATTAATTGGATTCTCATATATTGCCAAGACCTAGAACTTATAGAATTGGCCAATATTCTGGCTTTAAGTTTTAAATTCAACCAACTTAAAACAAGATGATTACGTAACATAAATCTAAACAAAATCAGACTTTCGTACAATATATAAATGCTCCTTTCAAAGAAACCTTATTCACAACTTTAAAGATTTACTATGCTAAAATAGAGCAATCAGATTTTTGTACGACAATAAAGACCGTTTTTGACAATTCTAAAGTATATAATTATTCGGTGAAATTATTCATTATTCTGTGAAAATTGTATTATTTATTTACCTAATATTGAACTAAAAAAATCTTACTGAACAAAAAACTAGTTTTTTGAAACTAGAACTTGAACACCGATACACAACCAATTAAAATTATATCTCCAAAACACTTGAAAAGCGCTCTGTTAATGAAATCGCCGAGGTCTTATATGCTTGAAGTGAAGCAATTAATGGTTTTATAGTCATGTGAGATATATTCCCGATATTGTACATTTTGAGAAATGGATATGCAATCGAGAGAACGTGTGAAATTCAGGTAAATCAGGTTAAATAAGTTTAGTACAATGGTGATTTAGATTCTAAAAGGAAAGAGTCCATAAGCAGAGTGCTTAAATAATAAATAAAGATTATTCGACAAAAATGATACTTTCACGTATTATTTGATCATACCTCGTATGGTAGATTCATTTAATTCTACTCTGTATTAAATAAGGTAAATACATATATTTCCGCTATGTTGTATATAGTATGTGAATATTAATGTGTTGTATGTTTCAATGTCAAGGTCATTTGCAAATTATTCAGCCTATACATACGAGTTGCAATATTTATAAAATTATTTTTGGCGAACGCTAAGTACGTCTCTGTTTATGATTAGTAGATGTATATTTTTGTCATGTCTATGAAAAAGTAATAGTTTATTGTAACGCAAACGTATATTCTATTGTAATTGAAAACATTAGCAAGACCGTCCAAAAATCATAATTAAACATAAAGTAGAAAGATTCGGGTCCAGCTATATGTGTGGTCGGTTTAGGCCAATCCCAACAATACACTTTGGACGACTGACAATAGCATTTATTAAACTGCAATAGTGTCAATTTAGAGGTCTCAAAAAAAAAGACGTATCTAGTATCTTAATTCATTACACTGGGGAACAGAGATTTTGTTGACATAGATCTGTCACTTGTTTCTAACTAACTTTGGGCAACTGAATCCAAAAATAACTGCAGTTTTTGTCTATTACGCCAACTTTTTAAGCTACAGAATACCCTCTCTTTGTCTCAAAAGTCATAAAAGATGTGCATACAAACGTAAATACGAGAGATATATTACGGAGATGTATTAAGGATACATGCTTCGGATTAGGCTAGGACAATCTATTGTCCTGGGGAAGAGAAATCGTCCTCACAACCGGATGAACTAAGACGTGTAGTCAACGGCATTGGAATGAGCAAGGCAATGGGATACCACCTGATTATTTTGCCAAGAGAGCAAAGAAGGAAATGGAAAATAGGAATGAGAAGTTGTCATGCGACCCGGGTGACGACCGGCGCTAACTCACGTTCAGGATGAGCAGTGTGAAATTAGCGACTGGGCACGTAGATGCGGGTCCCTGGGCATCACGTGCGAAATGTGTTACCAGAAGTCAAAATCAAAGGAAGGAAATTATACCAGCTAGAAATAAAATGCACATTGCCACATTGGAACATCCGAGGTGCACTGCAAGTAGGCAAGCTCAGAATCATCCTAAACGAAATCCCCAGGTGTACTTTTAATATTTGCGGTCTATCCCAAACGCACTGGAAAGGCAAGTCACTACAAAAGCGATAACTCCACAATATACTACTCAGGTAAAGAAGAAGAGAGCAGGAATGGTGTGGCTTTTGCCGTATCAGACAAAAGAAACAAATTTGTAGTCGGCTACGAGGCGGTCAACTTACGAATCATAACAATATGCCACCTAAATCTTGAAACCTAAATCCAAATATATGCTCCGACCACAGATGCAGACGACGAAGAGATAGAAGTCTTTTATAACTCACTGGAAATAGTTCGAACTTCATCTAAGGAAGTTACAATCATTATGGGAGATTTTAATGCGAAAATCGGTGAAACAATACTCGACAATCATATACACAGCGCGGTTGGCAAGTACAGGTTGGAAACCCGCAACAAAAGACTTGAATGGCTAATACAGTCCTACCTGGATAACAATTTAACTATCTGTAATTCTCTTTTTCAACAACCAAAACGTCGTCTATATACATGGACAACTCCAAATGGGATACGCAGAAACCAAATTGACTACAGTCTTATTAAAAACCGATTGAAGAGTTCATTTCTGTCAACTAAAACATTACCCGGAGCTGATTGTGGATCTAATCACCAACTTCTACAATCAACATTTCGACTGAAACTGAAGGTATCCCGTCCCGCGTCGCCATTGACAAATAGCGAGGTTTTTCGGTAAAGGCTAGAAGTGAAACTAAATAACCAACCATCGGTCACCGGTAATATACAATCCCCTACAGATAAATGTGAAAATTTTAAGAACATAATTCTAAACAACATACATGAACCCAACTAAGGACAACAAGTAACAAACAACACTGGATCGCAGATAGTACTTTACTACTTGTCGAAGAAAGAAGCAGACTCAAAGACAAAGGACAAAAAATCATGAAGATGCCGAGTCTTTTAAGCTCCTCTCTAGAGTGATCCAAAGAACTTGCTGAAGAGATAAAAACAATTTTTATAACATCATTTGTTCAGAAATACAAACTCATGCAAACACCTTAGAGACAAAAGATTTGTTTACCAAAATAAAGCAAATAAGGCGAAAGTCTGCGGCCAAAACATGGGCAATTCACGATGCGGATAACCAACTTTTGACTGATATGGAATAGGTCAACCCGAGAGAGATGGAGAAAATACTGCGAGGAGCTGTATAGCGACGCGATCTATGTACCAGCCAACCACAACACAATAATAGAGGAACCAGAACCAGACATTCTACTCTTCGAAGTGGAAGCACCTATTCGAAAACTCGGCCTACAAAAATCACCAGGTATAGACAGGATAACAACAGAATATATAAATAATACGGGTCCCTTTGGTGTACGATTACTACATGTACTTCGTCAGACCAATTGGCACACAGGACTTTGGCCAAGTGACTGGTATACTTTCGTAATCATCCCGCTACACAAAAAAGGCTCTACAAGAGACTGCAATAATTACAGACTGATTGCGCTCATATCAGATGCAAGCAAGATTATGATGTAGATACTCCAGCAGAGGCTTTCCAGCTAAATAACTTGGCAACTCGCATCCGAACTTTGTAAAAGGGAGAGGAACTCGAGAACATATACTAAATCTGCGCCAGCTAATAGAAAAATCTCGATAACACTACACACCTGTGTATTTATGCTTCGTGGACTACGACAAGGCCTTTGATAATGTGTACTGGGGACAGTTATGGAGTATAATGACCAAAATGGATGTGCCACAGCATCTTGTCAAAATAATAAATAACGTGTACGACAACAGCTGAGCAGTTGTCAAATTAGATAGAAGTGTTTCCGATACATGTCGAATAGGAAAAGGAGTACGCCAGGGAGGTATGCTATCTCCAATGGTGTTCAACATTTAATTACCATAAAGAGAAACATAAACATTAAGGCAAAAATTTCCGCTTATATCTTTTTATGGAGTGTTTAACCTCTGGACATTCTCGTTTGATGCTCCAACAATATTCAGCCATCATATGTACATCCCATCTACCTTGATACTGTGCCTCCATGACCTTCAAATCTTGGTGGAATAGCTCACCCTGGTCATTACTGACTGCAACCAAGATTTTCCGGGAAGTCAGCAAGATGGCTATGTAGAAAATACAATTTGATGCTCCAATACAACCAAGCATTTTGAAACTCTATAAGAGTTGCTGGACAATTTCGGTGTAATTCTGTGCTCGCTTATTTCCAAGAAAGTCTGTGACAATGTTTTTGAATGCCAACCGAGCATTCTTTCCAAATTCTGTCATTGTTACGATGAATTGTTTATCTTTAACGAGTTTCCTAATCTGTAGACCGTCAAACACACCGGCCTTTATCTTTAAAAACGACAGGCTAGGAAATGCCGAAATGAAATTCTTGAAACAGTCTCCTTCAGTTGACAAAGCTTTAACAAATTGCTTCATTAGACCAAGTTTTATATGCAGAAGTGGAAATATAATATTCTTTCTGTCGACAAGTGGCTGACGTAGAATGATTGGGTCACCAGGTTTCAGGTCGTGGCGGCCGACTGTACCCAATGATTCACGTGAACTCTGGTATCTCACATACACTAAAAAGGGATATCCGCGTTGCTGGCCAAGTAGCAAACAGATCATTGTGATATTACAACATATCAATGACTTTCTTAATGTTTCACAGTCTTCACGCAAACAAACTGAATGGTCTATAGGGGCTGCACCAAATAAATTTCTATTGTGACATACAACACACTTCAAGCTCCGCTTCGAGCCATCAACGAGCAGCCGTCATTCAATTGCGTTATAGGCTGACATTCCTAACTCCTCCATTAAACTATGTACGCTATGACAATACACAAATCCATCCTCACTTCGAAAGTATTACAGAAACGCACTTCCTCTTGATCGAAAGTAGGATACCTTAGCATCTTTACCATCCTTTCTTATATACCATAACTTTAGTTTTCTCTACATTCATTTTCAAGCCCCTTTATCTAAATACCTCCCCCCCCTCCCTCTTTCTCCTTTCTATTTTCGTATCAAACCATTGCGATACATTTCCATTCACTCTCATCCTAGCACTTGTTTCCTCATACAATCCATTTATCATTCTTACGATTCGCATTCGAAATCCATTTTTTCACTTGCGAAAAACATGGAACAAAGAATTTACATCACTTTTGTGTTACGAATAAAATAGAGTGAAACACAGTGCTGGACATGTTAAATGGTGCTTTTGGTAATTCTTCTATGGATAAAATAAGCATTTCTAAGTGGTAGAAACGTTTCCAAGAGGGCGCCGAAAATTTTGAAGATGACAAGCATCCTGACACATCAATAATTGTTAATAACATCGAGAAAGTCGAGAAAATAGTTATAAACAACCACCAAATTACTATCAAAGAAGTTATTGAAGATGTTGGTATTTTATTTGGCTCATGCAAATTATAATTTCTAATGCTATGGATATTATATAAGTGGCACAAAAATTTGTTCCCAAATTGTTGAATTTCGAGCAAAAGTAGTGTCGAATTGACGCTACTTTTGCGAAGTAGTGTCGGATTGTTGCTTAATGAAATCAACAACAATCCAGCATTGCTGGTGACAAAACACGGGCGTATGGATATGGCATTGAAACTAAAGGCCAATCGTCCCAATGAAGATTTCCTAAAGAGCCAAGTGCGAAAATAGCTCGATAAGTTCGCTTGAATGTAAAGGTTCTACTCAGATTTCTTCGACATGAATGGCATGAGTTAATGCCATTAGATCGTACGGTCAACAAAGAGAACTGCCTAGAAGTTTTACGCCGTTTACGTGAAGAAATCGTCCGAATTTGTGGAAAAACAACTCCTGGTGGCGATTGTACCACGATTATGCATCTGCGCACACTTGGTTGCTTGTTCATGAATTGTTGAAAAAAAAAAACAATCTCGTTATGATTCCGCATCCTCCAAGTTCAACCGATATGACATCCTGCAACTTTTTTCAATTTCCATGACACAACACCATGAATGGACGACTTTTTGCCGATATTCACGGCATCATGCCATAATCGCTAAAGCAATTAAACACTATATAGAAAATTGAATTTCGGACTTGCTTCGAAAAGTTGAAAACCCGCCTGAATAAGTGTACTATGTCCAATCTGGGTTACTTTGAAGGATACAATCTTTACAAATATTATTCGAGAAAAATAATAATTCCGCGTATTATTTGATTATACCTCGTATATTTAAATCGAATGATGGCGTAAAAAGTGTATAAATTCCACTATATGAGTTAATGTTTCATGAATTTTGAATTTTTTGGAAACTTCAAAATGAAGAGCTTTGTATCAATCGAGCACAATCGTGTTTGCAGACCTGGCAGCAAATAGTATACACTGTAATGTGTTATTACTTATCCACGTCCAATGTACTAGCTACTGGTAAATAAAATGATTGAATCAATAAAATGATCCAATATCCGAACATTTTATTTACCAGTCACCAATATACACTGTATTGTACCAAATTTGATTAAAATCGGTTTAATAGATCTTGACTTATTCAAATTACAAGAGATACATATAGGCGAACAAAAATCCTTATTGACTGTACTGGAACAATACTGACTTCATTTACATTTTAGACCAAAATTTTTAATATTTTTCATAGACCGACACTAAGGACACTTCAATGCATAGATTGGTAATATACTATATTGTAGCTAAAAATATGTCAATATTGTGTTTCTATCATATCCTATTATTATTTAAATTTGAGTTAGTCAAAATAAAACAATTCATCGAATTTGTCAATTTTCTACGTATAATATTTGATTATACGTTCGGAAAGGTGTTAAAATTGGGTTAAGGACATCGGTACATACGCATTTCCATCAGTTCGCAAGGACACGAAAAACAAGGATGAAATGATAATAACAGACACAAGTATCCCAAAGGAACACGTTCGAAAAACAGCTAAATGTATCGACGAGCAACACAACATTCAACAATTCGTGTTTTACATTTCAATACTGTTAATTTTATTAATAATAATTGGATAATCCAATTTTTGAACGGGTTACCTATAACTTTTTTATTAATTAGTTTTATAAAAATAATATCTACATTCTCTACATCTACATGTTTTAAGGACATCTACATTTTGAAGGAAATTATAATCAGTTCCATATGTTTTATTACCACTGTTTCATTAATTATTGATAAGTGATTAGTCATTGGAAACAAAAATATCCACAACAAAAAAAAGGCGTAGACTGAAAAAATGGGTGTTATCAAATGCCGATAATAATAATAACGTCTTTAGTTGAGTTTGCAATAAAGTAAAGCACAAAATAATTTTTGAGTCGAGATTGCTTTACAATGCCTTTGAAGTGGCAAATTTGATTGTTATCGGAGCGAGCGAACTGAGATTGTTTTACTTTGACTGGACTAGATAAATAGCTTCCCCGTGGGACAATTTAATTTGGCGCCACCAAATTGAATTGTTATCGGATACAATGAGTTGAGATTGTTTTACGTTGCCTCGACTAGATTAATCGCTCTCCGATGCAACAATCCACTTGGAGACGTCAAATTGTACTGTTATAGAATTGAGCCATCGAGCTGAGATTGTTTTACTTTGCCTTGGCAACATCAATTCGCTTTAGAGTGCGACAATCCATTTTTTTTTTCTGGTGTTTGCTGTTGGTGTTACCGAACGGAATGTCGGATCAGTTGCGATCACTAATGACATCTCGCAATTTGGATTCTCGCACCCGAAACCGATGTATTTAGTCACGGCAATCTCTGGTGTAACTTGAAGTAAACTCTTTATACTTGTGAGGTGTATCCATAGCATGATGCCATAATAAATGATTTCCTGTAATGGAAGATAAAGATGAAAGCTGATGAACTTTATAGAACCATATTAAAGTTAAGAACAGTAGCTCTTAACACTTTTGCAATTATGTCTTGAAAACCTATTTACGTTAAGCCTCTTATGTTGGTATCATTTTAAAAATATAATGTTTTTTACGACTTTCCAGATTTTTTATTATATCAGATTTTTTATTATTCAATATCGACTCAGTGAATTCAAATTATGTAACAGGTCTTATAAAAGCATCATACTATTATAGCAGATCCTTTACTTATAGAAGACTCTTCCAAATATTATAGAAATTAACTAGTTTAATATAATCCATTATGACTTTAAGTTCAAATTCTTCCAAATTTTAATCGTGGCTGAAGAATTAAAGAATCGGGTGTCACGTGGGAATGTTTCAATCAGGTTCCTTAAATAGCGAGGCAAAAACTATGATCTAATTAAGGAAATGGAATTACAAGAATTCAATTAAAATTTATCCGACTTCACTTGTGAGTGATATTTTCATTTTTATGAAAGACTTGAATGTTCGATGGAAAAGTTAATTACTTTAGAAAAAAATGTAAATATATTGATGATTCCTTGAAATAAAATATCTGAGTCATCAGTTCTTTGTGTGAACTCAGAAGCAATGACATGAACCTCTAGATTCCTACATGACTATCGCGCTTCTGCATTATCACCCAAAAAATGTAGCAACCAAAGCAGTGGCGCATAAATCACTTCATTTGCAATATTTTATATTTGTTAAATATAAATTCGGCTGCAAGTGATATAGATTAATTAAATATGCAATGCTTTCCCTACTCCACTCTGGGTTGAATGAGGACTGACTCATTTTATTCTGTGAAAGCGCACTGCAAAAAATCGCCTACAATGTGGCGTCTACATTTTCAACGAACTTATAATCAGTTCCACATGCTTATTACCCGTGGTTTCATTAATTATTGATAAGCGATTAGTTATTACAAATAAAAATATCCACATCAAAAAATAAAAGGAGTAGACTGAAAAAATTATTGTTAAATACCGATAATAATCATAACGTCTTTAGTTGCGTTTGCAATAAAGAAAAACCACATTTGAACCGAGATTGTTTTACTATGCCATTGGGGTGGCAAATTGTATTGTTATCGGAGTGGGCGAGCTGAGATTGTTTTACTTTGAGTGTGCTAGATAAATAGCCTTCCGCTGGCATAATCCAAGTTGACGCCCCACATTCAATTTGATTATTATCGGTTAGAGTGAGTTGAGATTACTTTACGTGGCCTCGACTAGCCAGGCGACAATCCACTTTGATGCCCCATGTGAAGGCGTCAAATTGTATTATAGAATTGAGCGAGCGAGCTGAGATTGTTTTAATTTCTCTTGGTAAGATCAATTCGATCCAGGTTGCGACAATTCAATTTTTTTCGGGTGTTTGGTGTTGGTGTTTCCAAACGGAATGCCGGATTAGTTGTGGTCATTACTGACTGATTCAAATGCAAACTGACTCTAACAAACAACCCTAAGCAAATTGGATTCAAGCAGCGGAAACAAATTATTTAGTCAATGCAATGTTAAGGAATCTCAGGTGCAACTTGCAGATATATTGGTGAGTCGTATCCATAATGTGATGGCATAATAAATGTCTTTCTGTTCTGTAAAGTGGAAGATAAAAATGAAACCTGATGAACTATATAAAACGATACTAAAGATTTGAACAGTAAATCTTAACACTTTTGCAATTATGACTTACGGAACTGCTTAATATTAAGGCTCTTATGTTGAAGGTAAATAAAAATGTAATATTTTTAAAACTTTTCAGATGTTTTTATTATTTAATATCAGCTCAGTGAATTCAAATTATGTAACAGGTCTTGTAAAAGCATCTTACTCTTATAGAAGATCTTCTAGTATTATTGTTCCAAATATTAAAGAAATTAACTAGTTTAATAGAATCCATTATGACTTTAAGTTTAAATTCCTCCAAATTTTAATCGTGGCTGACGAATTAAAGAATCGGTTGTCACGTGGGAATGCTTCAATCAGATTCCTTAAACAGCGAGGCAAAAACTAAGATTTAATTAAGGAAATTAAAAGTTATCCGACTTGAGTGATATTTTCACTTTTATGAAAGACTTGAATGTTCGATGGAAAAACTAATTATGTTAGGGAAAATGTATACATATTGATGATAAAAACTCAGCGTATCTATTTCCGAATTACATAATTCCTCCAAAATGTTTCATTGATGTACCAATTGATGTAAGATTTGAGAATGTTGTTATCAAATTTTCCGTTACATTCTGTAAGGAATCTAACATTTTATTTTTGAATTTGTAATCTTTTATATTTGTTAATATTCGGTCGATTCCCACTGCGATTCCCATTGGTGGAAGACGCTTCTCGAATCTTCGTTTCGCAGACGACACTCTTTTAATAGCAAGTAGCGCCGAAGAAATGCT
>WYDF02024735.1:0-13042 GCA_009867245.2 Adranes taylori | reverse complement strand
GAAATATATTGTCACCAGGCAAATAATTCTGAAGTCGGTATCCCCAGTAACCAATTTTCTAGATTTACGATAGGATGACCTTGATGTATTGCTGTTCGCAAACTTTTGTTCAAAGTAATTCAAAACTTCATATTTTTAAATAAATATTTAATTAAATTAAATTCACAAGCGTCAACGAAATTGTGAACAGAACTAGATCCTCCATCTGATGGTCATCACAATCAGGTGGAGGGGTACGAAAAATTTAGCATATCGCGTCTCAATAACAATATAAATTATTTTGCATCACTAATTAAAAATTAAATAATTTCCTTTTGGATTTCAAATATGAAAACAAAAATATAAATATTCGAATCGATGTTTGTTATTATAGTGGGATCTTAAGATATCTCAAGAACAGTTATGAGATATCTTGTAAATGTAAGAAATCGATGGTACAAGCCACTCGTTTATTATATTTACAAGCGATTGGTACAACTAGCACCCTCTATTGCCCTGTGCAAGTACTGATGTAGGTTCACAACTTTACCGACATACAGAGTTCTACATTGTATGTATGCCGCCGCCATCTTGCAAATGTGGCATCCTCTCGTGAAAATGCCAGAAACGATTATGGGCCAAAAGACACTACTAAAGTACAAACAACAATGAGAAACAATAATAACTACGTAACATTTGTTAATTGCTGAGATTTTAAGAAATACACTTATTGATCTTGATAGAATTAAGTTAATGCTACAACCCCGCATTTTGTTCATATAACCAACGAAGGAATTCTCGCACGACAAAGTTTCCTAAAATTATTTATTATTCATTACAGAACAATATGCATTGGTATAAAGTTTCTAATAATAGAACGTTACAGGATAATAAGCAATCATCGATATAATATACAAATTATATTCCGCTAATGTATAAATGTTAATCATGTAAAGAATTACCTAATTTAGATTTTGTTTTTCTATTAATTATTCATTGATATTTGTAGAATAAGTAGACCTAATATTAAACCTACAAACTAATTAACAATAACAATTGAAAATAAGATAAAAGTGAAAACTTATTAAATTTAATAAATAACCGTAGTACGTAAAAAGTAGTTTAATAATGTAACCATCATTATTGCCAAAAACATTTCGTTTCTTACCATTAAATATACATCTTTTTAAACAACTTTAAATCCGTATATGCATTGTATTTATTTTATAATTATAAAATTGTAGCGTTTACTTTATTTATATAGGATGTATCATTAATGATTTTACATACGCTAACTGGAGAATCTTAGCTCAGAATATATATGTTGATTCTTTATTGATCGACAAGGTGTTTATTTAAATATTTAGAAAGAACTATTGTTCGTTAAATTTAGCCATTTTAACGTGCAGAAACGCGGTTTGTTGTAATTTTATCTTTAGTGTATTTATGTGTTATTTTTAACAATTGAATGATCCAAAACGAGCATGATTGATTTTGAAGTAAATCGTAATCACCAAGAATTATACGAGATAAGAATTTATACAGTTGACTTGTATCCGTAAAATTCAATTCGGTTGTACCGTTTACCAGAAGAAGGAATCTGAATCTAGAACTTTATAGGACACTCTAGAATTTTATGAGACACAAATATAGCTACAGGGGGAAGTAAAATACCTTGGAGTAATACTGGATTCCAAATTTACTTGGAACCTGCAAATTGATGGAATAATAGACAGAACGCTTATAACATTTGCAGTTATAAGACGTATGTATGGGAAAGCGTGGAGATGAAGCCTTACTTGTTGTATTGGTTGTACAAGTCAGTTATTAGGCTATCCATAACTTTCGCAGCACTGGTGTGGTGGAAAAAGACACTCTAGGCTGTCCTCCACATACCGAACTGCGTTCTTTGGTACTTGGCTCACCCAGAAATAGTTTTCGGGGGTGGGGGTTGTATCAATAACAATTTTTATATATTGAACAATGGACTAAATTTGCTAACATTACTAAAAGATTTCGGGAGGTTCTAACCCCAAACTATGCTATGAAAACGACCCCAAAGGCGGCACTTGAAATGTTGTTAGATCTTCCGCCATTAGAATTTATCATACAAGCAGCGGGGGAAGCTGCAGCCCATCGGCTAAAAATTAATAGTCTTTGGTAAAGAAAATAGACACCACAATTATAGGGGATGAAATATTTGAAATGAAATCGGACTGTACATCTCCAGTCTATAAAATATACAGAAATTATGAGGTCATCAAAGACTCAGGTTTGTGGAGAGAAGACGCTTGTATCTTTCCGGAATCGCTCCAGTTTGGTTCACAGACGGCCAAGACGAGTCAAGAGCGTCTGGAATGCGGGGGCATGAATATTCGGAGAACTACCGAAATGCAAAATATCCTGCCCTTTCAGGCTCAAATATATGCAAACTTTCATTGCGTACAGGAAAACATAAAAAGGAAATATAACAAACAATGGATTTTTATAGTAAGCGATAGTCATGGGTCATTTCAGGGCGTTAACAATTCTAGAAACGTATATGGACTAACGAATGAATGCATCAATGCACTGTGGAGACTGACTATAATCAACTCAGTTACAGTGATATGAACATCAGTGCACCGGGTCATTGTAAGCACCGAAGTTGCAGATGCACTAGCAAAAACGGCATTTAGCACACAATGCACTGGTCCGGAGCTGGCTCTGCTAGTTCCATCAGCGAAACAATAGGAAACTGGACCATTCAAAAACACATAGATTCAAAATCAGCAGGAAATCAACACAGTAATCGCTTTATAGAGAAACTATGTAAGAAGGAAACCTCAGATCTGGTGAAACTTGGCAGAAATAACATCAAAAGGATGACTGGTCTGATAACAGGACACGCACTTCTGAGGGTACATCTGAAGAAAATTGGCCTACACTCTGCTGAAGTAAAGTGTAGGTTGTACTTAGCGTAGCTCTAATTATTAACGAAACACTCCTTATAGGGCGTAAAAAATCAATGTAATTTCTTTAACTTTACATTTTTATATTTTATCATTCTTGTTTTTAGTATATTGGTGGTGGTTTCACCCTGACTTAAATTGATGAATTATATACATTTGATAGTGAAATAACTTCTTTCTAATTACGCCCTAATGCCACAGATTTACAATAAAATAAACATTTATTGTTATAAATATGATAACAAATTTCAGTCTCTAAGTAATTTAAATATTTCATTCAAACTGTTTAAAAACGCACTCATCATAATTATATAGGTACTTTTCAGTCTCCCAAATGAGTAAATGAATCTTTATGATAGTGTCAAAAAATAGGGTATTGTTTATAAAAAACAGTTTTCCCATAACAGGTCAAATAACAGTTAGTAAAATTTTACAAATTTAACAACACCTGAAATGAAGAAGTATTGAAGTTAAAAGTTTTACGCTTATTTGTTTTCATCTTATACTTATACGAGTATATGTATAAATAATTTCGCTCGTTATAAACGTAGTAATTATTAATTCAGAATCTATTATGATAGAAATTATTATCATAAAGCATTTGAGAATTTTATTATTGACTTTAATAGATTTTTTCGTAAGTTTGTTATCAAAATAAGTATTTTGTTTAATTTTAGAAGAAAAAACTTGTATTAAAGCGTACGCCGTACGTTCAAACAATTGTGACCAACGTTACATGGAAGAGTATCTAGCGGCGCTTAATTTTATAAGTTTCTTTTCACAACTGATGCGCTCCTTATAGAATTTGCTTGTCATCTTCGAAATCTGTCAGACGAAAGTTACGAATGCGTTAAGGATACAAACCATCGAACTAACAGTTTGACTGTAAAGGAGACTCACCACCACCTTCTACTAACTGTACACATCGGTGATTGATCCTATGGACGGATATAGGCCGACATTACAAATAGCAACTGTACACAGATAAACAATTCTTTTGCCATATTATCCCTAATGATTTAATTTAAATTAATGTGCACCTAATTAACGGGTGAACAGCCTCAAACGGAAAAGACAAATGGGAAAAAGGCAATTTCTCAAAATACAATTAATTAATTTCAAAAAGCTATTTGTGTGAAACTATTAGCGTCCGACTTCCCCTTTTGTTAAGTTTTAATGATTACAGTTAGATATGTAACGATCCCAATGCAACAAGTGAGTGAGAGTCGCTATCGCAGAAGCACGAGCGAGGGAAAAGTGTTACAGAACACAGAGAGAGGGAGGACCATTCGTTTAAAATTTAAGCGAATGGTGATTAAGCCTTAAATGATGACGCAATAACGGTCTCTTAGGGGATGATGAAATAAACGACGAGATTACTTTCGATTAAAAACAAACGGGAGAGGATAAATATAAGGATTAACAAATATGCATGAATCCGTCAGAAAGTACACGGGAAGTTTCTCCTTAAATACCATCGTTGATTCCATGGAGACTAGGATTCAAGTTTTGAACGTCACCACAACCGTAATCAGGGTTGTTTCTATAACTGATGCCATAAGCCACCAGCTATTTTATGTTTTGCTCTTGAATATATCTACAACAGTTATACTGTAAAATAGATACTTTCAACAGCATTTCCCAAACAGGTCCGTATCATTGTAAGACAATTTTACCGTATCAGTGTAGATTCTCTTCTGATAACGATACTGTGGATGCCAGAGACTGGGCACGTCCTATACACGTCTTGTGGCTGGTAGCTGGAGCCGCGAGAGTTACGTTACGGGACATGTGTATTAATCGAACGATTAGTGTATCTTGATCCATGTCAATGCAAAGCTGAAGCGAGCCTGTTGAGGCAAACAACCTCGAAAGTTAATAGAGCCTATCACTTTGTAGGCTAGCAGGCGCGTACACGTCCGCATCGCTGTGAAAATGATTTTAGCTCAGCTCTGTGACGCCGTTTGGAGAGTAGCTTAGATCTTCAGATTTAACTATAGTGTAAATCGGCTTTATGGAAAATATCTCTGGGGATCAGGAAATTTCCCAGAACAAGATCGATGCGAATCGATTTAGCGACTGGGATAGAGCGGTGCTGCTGTTTCATAACGTCGCGGAGTTTGACGACGAGATAATAGTGTCATACCAACTTCAACTAGATTGTCAACTAGATTGGTTTATAAAGGAATTCGATCTAGGTCAACATCCTTACCGTTTAAGTTAGTGGCAAGACACTTACGAAAGCTTGCTAATAGTAATTAACGAATGATAATCATATAAGCGATAGGTGACATTCGTGCAACATGTTCCTTGACTTATTAGGTCGTTACCAAAAGTTTCAATTTTCTATGATATCATTATTCACCCCTTCCAATATCCCGACCGCACGACCACGAGTGGTAATTGAGGGTCCCTTAAAAGAGACTCTCTTCTGGTAGGCCCCTCAGGAAGGGCTCTTGAGAGTAGATCATCGTTGCTCGATAGGCACATCATAGAACCGTGTAACACTAATCGTTCACCTGGCAAGCGTGGATGCTCTTTCAGGACTTCACGAACTCTATTAGAATCTCCTATAGGCCTCGACATTTTAATCTGGAAGGGGAGTAATGCCACCCCTTCCAGATTAAAATGTAACGTGGGCCCAGTAGTTTTACTTAGTGGCAGGTGATTCCCTCCATAAGGTGCCGATAGTAGGCTCCGATGAGGACCTAATTAGAGGGCATATGGGATCCTTCTACTAAGACTAAGAAACTTAGTTAAAAGGTAACGAGATTATAATTTCCGTATACCAAAGTTCGATCCTTATGGTACCATAATATACACGCTTGAGTTAACATAAGAGGGCTTAACATTTCACTTTTCCGTGTGAATGCGAAAATCGCTTGAAATTGGAATCTTAACTACGAAACATATGTACTTTATAAATTCAACTTTATCTTGGATATATTCCGACTAGCTGGAGAGAGGCAAATATAATATTTATTCCTAAAGGAGGAGGAAGATCGGAGGTTCTTCCTAAGACATACAGATCAATCAGCTTAACTTCGTTTATGCTGAAGGGAATGGAAAAGTTGTCGGCTCAGTTTCTGAGAAACGGAACTCTATATAAAACACCACTCCACCCTTGTCAATTTGCCTACCAATACGGTCTTACGGTTTTATCCTACTGGGTAAAATAGAGAAATCATTGGAGGCAAAACAGATAGCACTCTGTACATAGAGGAGGCGCTTGATAACATCTCTTATGAAACCATAGAGGCAGCAGCACGCCATAAGGGTTGCCCGGAACCGATGATTGCAGGAATCAACACAATATTGCAAAACCAGAAGGTCTGAGACTATTAGGATTAGAGCGACTAGGGGATGTCCCCAAGGGGGAGTTCTGTCACCGGTGCTCTGGTCCATTGTTGTTGATGAATGAATGCACATCTTAAGGCCTGACTATCAAGTACAAGGGTATGCGGATGACCTAGTGTTGATAGAGCAAGGCCGGTGTCTAGCAGAATCAAAATGCCCTAAATATCACAAGAAAGTAATGTAGAGAAAATGGACTAAGCATTAATTCCAACAAAGTGACGGTTGTACCATTTAAGAGAGTTCGGGCAGGATTTTTCTTTAAAGGCACCCCGTGCAAGCTAAAGTGCAGCGTTCGGTAGAGCAACGGATAGCGATCAAGTTTTGCGTTAAACTTGGCAAAACCGCAGCAGAAACTATTAAAATGATTAATACGGGTTTTGGAAATGATTGCCTTTCGAACCGACAAGTCCACCGGTGGCACAAGGCCTTTATTAAGGACGTGAGGAGGTGATAGATGTACCCCACACTGGACGGCCATTAACGACCACTACCAATGAAAAGGTGACTCGTGTGAGAGATCTTTGGAACTCGGACCGTCATTTAAGTGCTCGTTTAGTCGCAGAGATATTACTTATTCCAAAACCTATCGTTCATGAAATGGTGAGGAACAGTTTGGAGATGCGTCCGCTCGCATCTCGAGACACGTCAGCGCCCGCTCGTCCCAAGAAAACCAGAATGAGCAAATCAAAAGTCAAGACCATGATCATTGTGTTTATCGACATCAGGGGATTGACCAATACGAGTACGTACCTCCGTAATCGGAAAATTGTACGTGGCAGTTCTCAAGTGACTCAAGCGCAGGGTTTAACACGTCCGGCCCGACATCGCGAAGGATTGGAAACTTCACCATGACAATGCGCCAGCGCACACATTCTTTATTGTGACCAGCTACCTACCCGATATAGGTGTCCTAATGGTTCCACAGACTTCATTTTGTTCCATGCTTGAAAACTGCCGTGAAAGGTCAACATTTCGGGAGGGTCAACAACATCAAAGAGGCTTGCACCAATGCTTTAAAGGACATTCTCGAGAAGGACTTTCGTGACGCCTGGAAATCTCGCTGGAGGCGGTGTATCGCCGCAGGAGGACAGTACTTTGAATCCATTTAATGATTTGCACCCATCTGATCAATAAGTTTTTGAGATTACTTTCCTGTATTAGTAGACAAGACAATAGAAAAATAATGTATTTAAGATAAATACAGTTTTTTTCTATAACATTTTTAAAACTCTCAATTGCATTTTGATAGAATTTCTGCTACGTATTTTAAAATTATTTATAATTTCTGAATCATATTATAGTAAAATTTATTTAGATCTATAGTATTAACATGAATAAAACACATTATTAACATAAAATATGGGAGCACAGATTGAACACATAGAAAGAAACGCAGTTAAATTTTGATGTCTTTTCACATTATACTGCAACATATCGCTCTGTATGGCAATGCACCATGTTTAGGCAATTGTCGACTTTTAATAACATCATCTACTTCCGCCTTGAGTTTTAAATAGTCTTCATTCTTACCGTAAGTGCTTTCATATACCTCTAAAGCGTCTTCTATAGTTTCAGGTATAGC
Source organism: Adranes taylori (assembly GCA_009867245.2). Taxonomy (NCBI): domain Eukaryota; kingdom Metazoa; phylum Arthropoda; class Insecta; order Coleoptera; family Staphylinidae; genus Adranes; species Adranes taylori. Next base: position 5,173 of record WYDF02024735.1, on the reverse strand, counting down.
TCGTGGTACTTCAGGAATAGTTGTTACTTCACCAGGTATCTGTAGGTCACTACCAATTTCATTATCCCAACATTCTAAAAGATCAGTCTCATCTAAACATGTTTGAGGCGTTAAACTCCAGTCATCTGAACGAAACAAAATCACATCTTCATCAAATTCATCTAATTTCTTTTGAATATCGTTATAGGCTGTTCTAAACTCCTTGAAAATCGTGCTCGGCGATTTAAGTAACTCCATTTCTGGTGTTGATTCTCGAGTTCGTGACATCCATTCTGTAACCGCTCGAGTTATTGGATAATTTTCTTTGGGATAACTCTTAGCGCGCTTTTGTAATTTCACTGTTTTGATATGGATCTGATCCCTTGTTATATTTAAGCTAGCCTGAATCTCGGGATCTGATGACTCAAAGCTGTCCCCTAAAAAATGAGTGCTAGTAGATGGTGTTGGTTCTAGATCTGGTAAACTGATTTTTGATAGATCCAATTTGATATTTGGTATGTCTTCCGCAAAACTTGCTCTACGATCTTTAAATAGCTGCGTGGTATTGTTTATTATCGCACTGAAATCTGGCTGTTTGAGGAGATTCGATCTATTGGTTGGTGGTAAAGAAATGTTATCTAAAGTTAATGTTTTAAAGAAACCATCATTGCTGGCTGTTATGTTCAGAGATTTGATTCGTTCCTCTAAAGTACTAAACATACCTTTCTGTATAATCTTATCGAATTCCTGAGATATTTCCAGATTTGTTTTGCCATCTTCTAAACCTAGATTGCCAAGGAAGGCGTTATAACGATTATCTGTCCTAACATTAATAGGAGACTGAGCTTTATTTTTCATTGGTTTCTTCTTTTTGCTTTTTTTCTTGTCTGGCGTTGCATTTTGAGACGTCTCACTAGTTACTAATTTTGGCACTTTTGTTGAGTTTTCTTCATCTGTAACAATCATACATTTATCAACAATAATTTTAGATTCTTCATTCATAGGTTTGGTTAAACTATCACAATTGTTTAAGGACGTTTCTGTAATAGTATTATGTTTCTCATTAGTTTCTTTTATAACCATTTCCGGTTTATCGGGACTGGCTTCTTTGGTTCTTGCATCACTTTGATTCCTGTTAGATCCAAGTTTATCGGATACTTCCAGATCAGAAATAATTATTCTCTTCCTTACACATTTCGTTTTAATCTTTTTCTTAGCTTCGAATGTTAATGATTCAATAAGGACATCAATTTTGGATGAGTCTTTTTGAACATTTTCAACGATACAATCTAAATTCTTAGCAGATTTTTCATGTTTACACTGGGTAAGCTCTTCTAAAGATTCATTTTCTATAACTGAAAGTAATGGTGGTGTAGGACTTCTTTCTTGTAGGACTGGAAGGTAAATATCAATTTTATCCGGTTGCATTTCTTCCATCTTTATCTCTTTGGTTTGTGGTATAACAACTACATCTTCAAGCTGATTTACGTCGTAACTCTCAAATTCGTCTACATCTTGAAGAGTTTCGGATACTTCAATATCAATTTCTTCTGCTTGTTCAATTTTCTTATTACTTTTTCGCTTCTTTCGGTTAGATACTGGTATCCATTGATTTGTAATGTTTTTATTTTGTAATTTACTCATCGAATCTTCTATAGGTAAAACTTGGATTGCTTCATTCTTTATTAATGCAATTTTAGAACTAATAGATTTCTCTGGTGAATCTTCAACATGTTTTAAAGGTTTCTGCAACATTTGAGCGTAATTCGATTTTGGTTTTGAGCAATTATTAGGTAATGCAATATTTACAGTATTTACAGAACCATTTCCAGGTGTAACAACATTATTCTTATGCATATTATCCACTTGCTGATTATTTTCAACTGTATTTTCTCCTTCAACTAATCGTCTCCTATTTCTGTTACGCTCGTAATTACTTTTCGTACGGTAATTATTTCTAAAATCATTATGGTTTTGATTTTGTTGAAATTTAGTTTTAGACGTATAATTATTGTTGTATTTATTTGTTAAATATCTATTACCAGTTTTTCTATTTTCATACAGTTTTTGTTCTTTAGCTGCTTCTTCCAATTTCGAAACAATTTTAACGATATCTATATTATTTTTAGAAAATGTTACTTGTGAACTAGGAACTGTTTCATTTGGAATTTCAACGGATTCCTTGGGATGCTGAGATTGCATTTCGTAATTATTCTTCGATTGTTCTAGTAGAGGCACCTCTACATCTTGAACATTAATAATTTTCGGAGGTTTAAGTACGCCGTTTGTTAGATTTGATGTAAAATTGTATGGTGGAGGAATAGGTGGTAGTACTTCAGGTGATTCTGTGGCAATGAAGTTTATGGATAAGCCGGGATGTGGTATTAACTGTGATGAGTTAAATGCTGCCACATTTGGTGGTAATTCACCCATTAAAGGTGCTGGTGGTGGAAATTGTATAAAGTTTTGATGATGGAAATTTATTATCTGTTGCAGATTAGGATCTATCAGAGGTAACGATTGTTGTTGTTGTTGTAGAGGCAGCATAAACGATCTTGGTACAAATTCTTTAGCGTCTGCTTTCAAAGTCGTTTTAGAGTTCTGGCAGTCTTCTATTGTATTGGATATGTGTTGGTCATTTTCATTAACCTCCTGCTGATTATGTCGATCATCGTTCTCTTGATATCGATCACTATCCTGACTAATTTGATGATCACAATTTACAGTTTCCGATGTATCTTCGGAAATTCCCGAATCACCGTTTGTGAGATTATTATCATTGGAATTTTCATCATCGGATTCGTATTCTTCCGAAGTGCTTCCATCTGGTAGAGGTTTCGAAAGTTTTCTACGACGTCGTTTCTTTATTTTTCGTGGCTCTGTGGACGTTTGTATGTGTTCCGATTCTGAAAATAAGATTGCAACATTAGATTTATTTTCTAGAATTATTCCTAAGAAACTTTTAACATCTCTCTAACATCTTTAATTTAATGAAATGAGTTAATTATTTCGAAAACTGCATACAAGGAATTTCAAATTGATTTAAAAATGCGAGGTAAGGGTATATGCGCATTTCTGGCATAGGTGATAACCTTATGTTAGATCTCACAAATGACAGAGGGACGTTTTAGAACGAGTTAATGCAAGATCTTGGTAACTGGATAAAATCGGACCTCTGCAACTACTGTCAAACGCCAGATGGCCAAAAAACAAAAAGATCAAAAGAATAGAAGGCCAAAAAGACAGAACGCTAAAAGGCTACAAAATGTCAAAGAGATGAAAGGCCCGAAAACTTCAAAAGGGTAGAAATTACAACATCATCAGTACAATACAAATTATTGGGGTGGCTTGGGATGATGTGAAATAAACGACGATGGATGAACGCTGTGTGGAAGAAACTCTACCCAGAAATGATCGATGATTTTAGATGTTTAATTGAACTGGAGGAATAAGTACGGAGACGTGTGTGAACCTGGCGCAGCAATTAAGACTAGAAGTAGATAATGGTGAGATCAACGATTACATCATTTGAGCCACGATGAAGAATTAACTAATGATGACCTTATTCAGTTAGAAGCATTCCGAAATTCAAAGCTCTGCTTGAAAACCAATGCTCCGCTCTGTGCATAGCTCAGCTAGCAAATCAGTTTGAAAATTGTTTATACGAATATACGTACGTATGATAGTATGCCTCTATTACTACTAAATAGGTCTTATGAAATTCAATGCAGTTATATGAAGTAACCAACGATGAGAGACAATCTATTAGCCAACTCATCCAAACAAAGGTGACAACTCATCCTTTTAATTTATGCGAATCAATAATCGAAATATTAGTGATGGGAATTCTGGTTCCACGCTCGGAACGCGATACACCGTTTCGTTCTTTAACGATACCGCGATAAAATACCGTTCTCGTACCGTTTGAAACTCAATAAATCTACTCCTTATAATGACAAGGAAAAAGAACTTAAAATCAAGATTTTAATCATCTTTATTAATTGAATTTTGAACGTTTCAACACTTATTTAAAATTTACAACAATATTTTAAATATAACACATTTCAATGTTCTTTACATTCGTGGTTGGATTGGATATTGACTAATTCATCCACTTATTAAATAATTTTTGTTTTTCTTGATCTAAATGAATTTCTATGCCATTTTAGTCTTATAAATTTTGAGGATCCAGAATTGGTCCAAGGGGGGGGGGCATATCTAACGACAGAAGTGACTGCGCAGCTAAAATCGTGAAGATTTCATTGTCAAAGTGATAATTAAGTCACTATTAAACCAAAACTGTGCTCGATTAAATACATTTCGTAAATTTTTGAGACTCTATTGTATAGATATTGGTAGCGAGTGACTCATTTACTAGATAGACAAACGTTCTTGGACGCCATCCATAAGCTTGTAATACATTTCTTTAGAGCGTCGTTCCCTCGTCAATCTTCGGGTAGACTCGGACCTGGGATCACAAAATCGTACTTACGGCCGGTAGAAAATTCTAGGCTTATAAAGCACGAGAGAATTAGACATTAGACTAGTTAGATAAAACAAAGAGCTACTATTATCGCGGCCATGAGCTTTGGCGTGCACAGCGGATGCCCTCTTGTGAGACTTGGCTTTGAGCGTCATTTAGATTTTCATAGGTGATAGATAAGACCAATCGCTGGCCATTTGGAGCAATTTCTGTTCAATTTTTAAATCTGAAATCTAGATATTTCACGACACCTTATTTCTTGAAATCGCAAGCAAATCGCTTAGCTAATTGCTCCTATTATTTCTCTTCAGTATTTTATTAAAACTTCAAGTAAAAAAAAACAAAACCATTTTCGCAATAAAATTACAACGTAAGTAAAAATATAAAAAGAAACATAAATAAAAAAAAAATTATATAATAAAAAAACAGCTTCGAACATAATATCAAAGTTTCAACAATTGTCCATAGAATCCGTCAAGAACACAATCCGTAGAATCTGTCAAAAAACTGTCATACAGCTGTTGATTGAAATTATAAATTAAAATTATAAATTATAACAATTTGTAATGGAGAAAGTATTTATGTATTATAATTTGTAAGTCAATATATAATAAAAAATAAATTAAAGTCAGTTTCCGACGGAGAAGGGCTACTAGCCTCCGAAACGTTAATGTTTTTTTAATTTAATTGAATTACTATTCAAAACCCGAC
>WYDF02024713.1:0-13043 GCA_009867245.2 Adranes taylori | reverse complement strand
AGACATTCTTTTATCATCTCTCCATCCGCAAAGGGTTTCATTTTTTTTGCCAGTATTTGACTGACAACAAAACTAGCATTTACTGCCGTATTTGATAAAATATCTTGATTTTTAAAAATACCCTGTTGTTTTCCCAAGTTTTTCTCCATTTGATTAAACTTATCTATCCGAAGTTGTCCTGTTAAGTTTTTCTATTGTTGTTCATGTTTTGTATCGTAATGCCTTTTTACGTTATATTCTTTTAATTTTGATAAAAGTGAAAAAATAATCATCAAATTTCCACTTTTCTTGGAAATGCCTGTGCTCATACGCAACCTTCCGTTTTTTTTGTTTGCCTTTCCGACATGCTATTATGGATTAAAAATTTGAAAGTTACCTTATTTCCTTATAGCCTAGTTAAAAATGACCCCCAGACTATATTTGTAAAATAGTACGACCGAGAACTTCTAGAATAGAAGTCCCTCTAGAACGCTTTCCACAAATGAAATAAATTTTATTGCAGTTTAAATTTATTAGAATATAATTTGCAGACTAAGCTAACCCGCTTACATCAGATTATTAATTCACCCCTTTATTTTTTGAGTAAGGTTTTAATTGCTATAAAAATCATTTCTTACCATCATCAGGAAGCTGCTTTATTGTGAAAATATTTACATCGAAGATATGGAAATCATTCTAGAAACCTTCTCGAATCCTTCGGAACCTTCTGGGACTATTCTGGATATCATTCAAAACATGGAAATCATTCTTATTCAGTTGAATTTATGTTAATTACAATTGCTTTATATAATTTGTCTATATACAATTTAGTATTTCTAACGATTTATTTCTTTTTGTTTCAGGTAATAGCAGCTTAATTCATATAATTCATTAGTTGGACTAAGTAGTACAAAAACGAATTCAGATTACAATAACTTAGTTATTATAGAATACTATAGAATATTATAGTGTATTATCGAATATTGTCCCGTTGTTTTTTCGTTGGAGGTAGTGGGGTGAGTTTTTACTAGTTGAATAAATTTCATTTTCCTGATTTAACCCATCGACTATCGAACGGTATCAAAAATGTAAATTAATAATTCATTTTTTATTATAAATGAATTTGTAAATCTAATTAAATCGGGTGAGCATAATGCATAAAATAATTAAACTCAATATTATTTTTAATTAATATATTCATGAAAAGATTAATTAACATGCAATAAATTTTAACACCAATTCTCAAGTGAATAAAACAATTGCCAAGCAGTTCAATGTTTTATAAATTTTATTTTAAATTTAGAAATTAGTGCCAAGAATAAATTCAGAAATTAATTTGTTTGAGACTTTTAAACTAGATAATGAAATATAATGAAAACTTACATTAGTGCAGTAGCCACTATACTATATTGTAGGTACATATTTTAAGTCCGAATTTGAGCAATAAACTGGCTGCTGCTGTCAAAAAAGGACTCTCACCTAGAGTTGTATAGGCTTTCTTGAAACCCCGATCACACACCATTGACATTATGGGATAGTGGCGGGTTTATGCCCTATTGGTCTAACCCTAACTCCAACTCACAATTGGAATCGTAATAAGTAATTAATTAATGAAGTATGTAGTGAGCTGATGTTACTGGACCTACCAAGGGGGGGGGGGCGTGGATCGTATTTATCGTACTAGGTATTTCTACGGGGCGTAGATAGCTGATGGCCTAGCCAGACACCTTAATTATAAAATTACACTTAGTTCTACTAAAGCACTTTCTATACTTATGTGAGGTGTGAGTAAACAAAAGTGTAACTCTATTTAAATCCAATATATTAGAAATACTAAACTGTGTAATTACATCTATGCTCTAGGTCAGTTAATATCAGATATAAATATTTCATCCTAATAGTTAGTATAAAATACAAATAGCAAATAAGTAAATAAATAAGCGTTGCTCAATCTGTGCCTAATAAAATTATAGTTCATTGCATACAAATAAAAATACAGTTAGCGTAGTTATGCAATTCTCTAATTAAAATATATCCTACAAAGATACTCACATAATGTTGCTTATCTCAATAAGTTGGCCGACACAAAGCACTACTTTCAGAGTTTTTATGTCTCGATTAATTAACTCACTACGAATTTATTCCCGATTATCAACACCTATAATCTACACTGCTATGCTAATTAATAATTCTAAGTACTATTACCCCTTATATACCCCTAACTGATAAACTACCGTTAACCGAATAAATACCAATTAACTAAAAATTCCCTATTCAACTAACTAGTACTAACGACTTTCAACTGGTACTACGCGATGATACTCTGTTAACTCTTTCACGCTAAATTATGTTATGAACTTTCGTACCTACCGATTTGCAGCATATGCCTTTTATACTCTCCCTCTTCAACTGAGGCTTTTATATTTTTTGCTAACCTAGCGCTTCATACCGTATGGTACGCTGACTACCCGTGTGAGTCGCCGCACCAATTTCATGTAGCCTCGCAGACTTTCACCATCTGTACCGACTGGCTTCGCGCTCACGTTTCTCCCACGCTTGCTTCTATATTTCGGTGGCCTTGTTACCAATATTGGTTGATTGATTTCTACGAATTTCTACGACATACATAAGTCAAAAACTACCTAGCACCCTTGTTCACAATTTGTATTTTATTATCATTTTGTCACAGTGTTTTTTATACTTTCTCATTATCATACATAGCAACTTGCTTAATATCTGAATATATCGTATCAATATTTACATTTCATTGTTTCAATAATACTTCCTCAATTGAAGCTGAATATTTGACATTTCGTAATTCTTAACTAAATTTATAAATTATTTCTTATGAACGCAATCATCTTCAACTATATTTAAGAATTCTCTGCTCTAAATTTTATAAAATTAAATACAGTGCGATCTATTATACACGATGATTCACTCGTTACAATATGACATTTCTATATATACACTTCTTACTGACTACTTTACTTACTTACTGACTATAACATTTTTTCAACCAGAGATACTATCCCTCCTCCTCGATTTTTGTATTTCCTACACCAAATTTCCTACACAAAATCGCAATATACTTTATACAATTCTAGCTTTAGTTCTTAATCTAATGTACGTTTTACATAAAGATTTTATAAAAATATCAGCAGCATTATCACCACTATTCACATAACTTATATTTATACTTTCAAGCGAATTCACTTAATCGATTATTCCATATTTTAAGTGATTCTTTTAAACCATATAAAGCTCCATTCAATTGCAGAATTTCTGAATTTGTATTGACATCATCAGGTGTATATATGTACAATTCTGATTCAAGTTTACCATTCAAGAATGCTGTAGGCACGTGAAACTTATTTATATTCCAATTCATTAGCATTGCATGATTCGTATTGTCGATAATATACGCATATAAAAGGTCAAATGAATGCTCCTCCTTAATTTGAAACCCTCTGACTACTAAGCTTGCCTTTCTGATTCCATTTTCTTTTGTTTTAAAACCCATTACGTTTCATTTGGTTTCCTGTTAATTGGTAATTCAACTTCTTTCCAAGTTTCTTGAGCTTCATATGATTATCGTTTCCTTCAACTCTTTTGACTGAATTGCTTTTTAAAACTTTGAGGATCTTTATGAGCAGTTAGCATACAATAAGCTGTATTCACTTCGTAGTCCTCTAAATATTTCTGATTTATATTTCCTCTTCCTGTTCGTGTTTGAATACTTCCTCGATACTTGTTTCGTCGTTACTCAGTTGTTTCAATAATTCCTCTTCATTATCACTATTATCCTTGTTCAAATTTTCTAAATTTTCTTTTGTTTTTTTATATCAGCACATTTATTGTCCTCTGTTTTCTTTTCATTTTTTCTCTATCTAATAGTAATTCCTTTTGTTGCAAATAATAACAATTTTGACTTTTTCTGAAACAATGGGGAACGCGATTCGAAGCCTGTTTTTATAAGCAAGTTGTGCCCAAGTTTTTGGAGTTAGATATTGATGCTCTCTGCAAGTACGTTCTTGCTATTCTTTGCTATTCTTCTTCTAACTCAAGAAGAAGTATAGTTATTAGCCTGACAATATAATATGTGGGCATTGACAACATCTGTATCAATAATGTTAGTAAAGATAGGAAAATATCATTTTTGCTGCGAATCTTTATACAATATTTATTGATAGGCCAATCCAGTTTGTCGACCCCTCCCATGGATTTATTATAGGAATGTATTCAAAGAGGCTGATTTTAACGTGATCTAGTAACATTAGTTGTAGGATTTATAGCGTCATGATTTGATAATATTCAAACGCATTTGTTATACTTCCATTTCTTTTAAAACCACCGTTAGTTCTAACTGTTCGAGTTGCTGCTATATTTTTCAGTTTCAAGGATTTTAAAAGATTGAAACTATTAAATAAATTTTCAAAATAGATGGCATGGTTTGAAGGATTGTCCAGAGTACCAATATGGTCCATCACAACAGCTAAGCGATCAACCTCTCATCAATCAACATTTCTTTTTCCAATATATAATTCTGTGTTGTACCAGGAATCTGTCTCTGAGCAACAAATTGTCTAATGCTAGAAACCGAACCTTATTGGCTTTCCCCTAATCAATTTTGCAGTAATTGGACTTATTTTGAAGTCGATCGATGGTTTGTTATTTACAAGCTCTGAAATATCACTGAAATGGATATTTATTTTAATTTCTAAATATCGATTTCTGGAAAAACTATTTCTTACAATTTCAATGTTTATGTCCTTGTCTTAACAGCAGTATACTTGCTCCTGGGGCAACGAGCTAGCCAATAAATAATAAAAAGCCTAGAAACTTTCTCAAGCATTCCAATGATAAAGTAAACCCGTGTCTATTATTCCGAGCTGTGTATATTACAATTTGTTTGACTATATGATTTTCTTCGTCCAACAACGTTTCAAAAACCTCAACACAAGATTTTCCTTTCAGAATTTCTTTCATTTCTGATTTGGCATTTTCAGTCTCCTCGGTGTTACCTGCGGATTCTTGAAAGTCCGGTAAAATTTTCTGTCAATAAGATAATATTTTTTCTTTTTCCTAAAAATCATTCCTTGTCCGCATTGGTTTTTCTGCTCTCGTAGATGGAGTATCAACACTTCCTTTTGTAATTACGTATGTGTTATTTAGTGCTGATGAATAAACCTCTAGCCTACCTGGAACATCCTTGGGCACAGTATCCTCTAATATATGGTCAACAATGTCCTTGATATCTGATACATTGTCAACGCTCTCAGGAGGAAGTTCAAATATACCAATTGGACTATTGTCATCATCATCGCTCCAAAAATCTGTATCTTCTAAAACATTCTCTAATTAAGCGAGTGACAAACCCTTTTATTATTTATAACTTACCGATAAATTTCAGATTTACATTCTTCTAAAATCAGAATAGAACTAACTTAAAAACAACATCACTTAAGAACACATGTAACGAAGAGTCTAGGTTGACGTTTATAAGTTATATTTATTTGAAAAGCACATAGTATCGACTGAGAGACAAAAAACCCCAATCCACAAATGGAGATCGTGGCAGTTAATGGGTTAATGTTCGATTCATCCTTTCTGACACACTATTTTGTTGAGAAAAGTAACGAATTATATACTGTACTTCAATGTCTTTTGACCTGCAATTTATTGTAGCTTTTCCTTCTTTACAAAGCGAACATATGTCTGTATAAGTTGACAATCCCAATATTTTCAAGTCCTAATCGGCGATGTCATTGATCTTTTTCAACTATTTCTCCTTTATTAGAAAATACAGTTTCGTCAAAATCCAATTTCCAGAAATATAATCATTTAATCTGTTTACATTTAAGTTCTAAATTATTACCAGAAATCACTCCATATTCTTTTTTAAAAACTACTTTATGCCCTTGTTTTGTTTATTTTGAAACAGACAATAGATTACTTTTCATAATTGCCTCCAATTTAACTTTTCTTCCTTGACAAATTGCATTCAATGTTTTACTTTCATAATATCTTTGTTTGTGATACGATCCTCAATTTATTTATCAAAATTCTTTATGTCAGTCATAAATTTCCCTATGTGTTTTGTTACCATATGTTGTGTCGCTCCGGAGTCCATTATAAAGGTATTGGCAGTATTAATGAACTTTCCAACATCAAAATTTAACGCAATAGAAGAAACTTTCTATTCATTTATATCAGCATGATTTGCCCTTAAATTAAATTCGCCTGTACTGAAATGTGAATTTCTAGTATTTTGAGTACAAAATATTGCTTTGTGGCCCTCTTTTCCACACTTGAAGCAAGTGAGTGCCTTGAAAGTTGCCTCATTCCTACTCCAATCTCATTTATTCTTATCTGAATCTTTACTTTTTAATCTAAGCTCTTCATCTAAATTTTACAAAATCCATAGTAATCCGCATCTCAGGAACCCTAGATTAAGTGGGTCCTTTTATTTGACATTTTCTGACAGAAAGCTCCACTGACAAGTTGCCAGAGTTGGTGGCATTCATTGTAGCCAGCATCGCTTGGCCGTGGCTTTGAATGAACTTCTGCAAGAAAATTTTAGGTAGTCTAGCACTTTGACCATTTAAAAATTTCCTCCTGATTTGTTGAGAATTTTAAGGATAAACATTACTTTTTTTTCATGACGAAAACATAAGTGTTGGATACGTATCCACGCTGATGATACATATAACCGCTGATGATACATATGGTAGAAGCTTTACGCGTCCGAAATCTTAAGAAGCATTGCATTGAAAACGTTTTCTGCTTAAATTCGTTAAATTCGTAGTATGCAATCAAATTCGTCGAAAGCACAAAAGCTGTATTCACGGTCTCTATTGCAGCAATAACATCATCATAATTGTCACTTAATGACAAAAGTAAATTACAAACTTTATCCGTTTCATCCATTTTTGAGCCTATGCTTTCCATTTCTCTAATAAGTGCTCTGGACTCCTAACCGCTTGAAGTCTTTTAATATTTGAAGCAGAAAGTCCAAAACACATTTTTTAAAACTTGAACATATTTTTATTTTAAAGCTTCAAGTGTATCTACAATTATTAACGTATGACATTTCTATATATACATTTCTTACTGACTATTTTACTAACTAACTATAACATTCTCTCAAACAGTGATACCTTTCAACGGTAGCTTGGGCGTACCCTCCTCACAAGCGGTACCGAACAGCAATGTCCGATACTTGCTATAAGTTCCCCTTCAAGTTTTCGTCGGCTTAAAGAATCGCTATTTTATAAACTAGTGAGCGCTAAGTCCTGCATAATTGCTTTCAACCGAGCCGCTTTTTACCGTCATACGTCACTTTCTTACCCCTTTCTACGTCTACCCGATCTACTCCAAAGCGCGAATCAATAACAAATATATAAAAACATTTAATATTAGGCTACATTCCAATAATGAATTAATTGTTCCCCATCGAAACTTTTAACCTACGTACTAATGTTGAAGTTATTGTAATATGACACTTATTAACTAGTGTATAACAGATTAGCATGCTAAATAATTTTCATTGATTTTAGCCATTTCAATGATTTAGATGGCTACTGAGAATTGAAAGTACGTAATTGAGTAAGTAGAATGAAAGGGAATATTATGATTCCCTTTCTTTTCCACTTTATAATATTGTAATGTGGAGATTTGTCCACGTTCCTAGATAGATTGATTTAAAAGGATTGAGTATTAAGTACTCACAAAAATGGTAAATACGTTAAAATAATTAGACGCTATAAAATGTTTAGTATCGTAAATTATATTTAAAATAAGGGGACAGTCATCGTGTTACTTACTATAGATCTGTTTTATGATCAAATTACAAAGATAAATATTAGTTATTGATTATAGCAATGTTAATTATGCTAATGAATTACATCTTAAACAAATCAATTGTACAAAGAAGCTATGCATGGAAGCAAAGTCCATTGACAGATGTCACACAGATATTATAGAGAATATTCTAGAATGCGCTAATGACAAATCAACACGAAAAATATGCATTAAGATACTTATAAGGAGACCTGACATGTATAAAAACGGTGCCCCACAGCGGGAAGCAATAGTAAGTTTGGGCGTCTGCCGAATGTCGTAATGCCGAACTAAGTAACGAAATAATAGTCTGGAATAATATAATATTAGAATAATAATTAAATGAACAATAAAGTCATGTCTAATTAAAGTGTGATCATAAAATGATTAACTATTCTATTATGAATTCGTCTAATGTAACGCGATACTTAGCAATAATATTTTTGTGAATAATTCAGATAATTTAACTTTTGTATAAAGTCGAGTTTAATTAGTAACAAGTTTTTTGGTCACATCGGACAGAACAACCCTCCGCCCTAAAAATAACTTGACAATATATATGTTTAGTTTAGGGCACATTTAACAGATGCAAGAATATCTAAATTTTGAAAAGTATTATATATTAAGTATTTTAACATTTAAAATATGCTAAATAAGATACAATAAATACTTAAAAAATAAAAGTATGTAAAACAAATAAAAGAAAATTATTAAACAAACACAAAAAGAATTTAAAACATTAAAACAAATAATAATGAAATAATATTTCCTCATCCAAAAATCGAATCCAGGTTTTCCCATTTCAATGTACAAGCCTGGCCGGCTCTTGGGAAACACGGACAATTTAAATATTTTTTAAGTTACGAAAAATAATAATATAAGTTTTATTATTATTGTCAATTATTTCGCATAATGTTTATACTATGAAATTAACCTAGGTAACTGCTTTTCACACTTTATCGACATTTCCTTTCAATATGTCCAGCAATTGCGCGCCCGATTTTCTGAAGTACACAATTAGTAATCTCCTAGAGGAAAATAGTACATGCAAAGTTCACCTTTTTCGCATGCCTACAACTATGCGATTATGTGCTAATTGATTATTATCTCAATACAACTATTATGCTAGTTGAATTAAATAGACGAGTTAATGGGGTCTCTGTCCCATTCACGGGTATTACGTTATAAATATGTATTACTAAGTTTGAATTGAAGCATATACATATATGTATATATATATATATATAACGAATTTAATAATATTATTTAACTGAAATGTTTTAAAATCTGATGCAATATATCCTGAATTTTCAATTAATAAATTGAAAATTATAAGGAGTAAGTAAGGAATTAAGTTCTTTATTTGTCTTTATTTGCCTTTCTATTTAACATATTATATAAGCAGAACTCAGTGATAGCATTATATTATATTCTAACCTATTAACAATTGAAATACTCATCCAATTATTATTTCCATATTCTGTTCCTGAATAAAATTAAGCAAATAATTATTCAACAATTCGAATAGACATTAAATTAGCATTCGACGTTTGAAGTACTTAATTAGCTTTGACTCTTATCGTAATGTTTTGTCGATTTAAACGAACAAAGGGAGGAAGACCCTTTAACGAGAAATATATATTAACATTACGGTGAATTGGCATCTTTTAAATAACATTGACGCGCTCTTTTAGACGATGTGGTTTTTAAGAAAAAGATGCTGTTCATTTTTCTAATGACTTTAATTTTAGAACAAATTTATGTTCCGAACGGGATTTCTACGCTTAATACTTGACCTTCATTTTTGCTTTAATTATAGACTTAAATTTTATTCTTTATGTTATACTTTTAATACATACTTTAATTTATACTATACCCTTTAACTTTGCGCCGACAACTTAAACTTTATTTTAATTATACATACTTTAGTTAAATTTATTTATATGTAGTAGTGCTTTACCTATACATTACTCATACTTTTCATATTCTCTATTATATACGCATACAGAACGTTAATAATATTTTATTTATTCTTTACGTTGAGTTTGAGTAATACTTTCATTGAACTTTATTTATACTCTACTGATGCTTTGAGCTTATTTATATTTGCATTTTATTGCTTGTACTTGCACTTACACTTATAATTTATAGTTAACTATTATATGGTATATACTTTATTTTTATACTTTTATTAATATCTTTTTATTTTGTTATCTTATCTTATTTATATTTGATTTATACACTTATACTTATTATTTACACTTATCATTTATAGGTGCGTTTATTTATATTTACACTTTAGTAGTGTATTTCTTATATTTATTTCTATTTATACTTTACTTATAATTTATTTAGACACTGCTTACACTTACTCTAATGTTATTTCTACATCTTTTAGTTACACTCTAGTTATATTCTACAAATAGTTCAATTTTAATTTCCTTCTATCTTTTTGTATTTGAAATTTTAAACTTAATTAACATATTTTACTTTGTTTATGTTGTTAATAACAACATAAGCAAAGTAATAATATAAATTCAAATATTCAAAAACTATTCAAATGCGCATTACATGGGTTATGTTCTTAATAAAATCATAGACAAAGCAAAAATATGTAAATAAAGTTTAGATATTTTGAACTTACATTTTGAATTTAATTTACACACTATTACTTTATTTATGGTGTTATTAGCAACATCACTTTGTTTATGCTGTTAATTGTTATTAACAACATAATCAAAGTAATGTGCACTTTAATGTCTCAGCCCATATTATTCCTTCGTTTATGTTACACAGGTCTGCGTTGAAAATATTTTCTGAACACTAAACACTGTTTCTGATGCATTTTTGGATGCCGTTTTCAGAAAAAACAACCAAAGCAAAAAATTCCATCACGTACAGTTTTTTCACGATATGAAATTTTCGGTTTTCAGTCTTTGTGTTTTTATGAATCTACAATTAAAATGTAATTTATTTTTGTTCGCCCGCTAAAAATCATTAATACATATATATGCACATATATAACTTATTTTTTCGTTATTTTATAATAAACAATTAATAAAATTTAAAAACGTTCGACACACATAAATAAAAAAAGGAAAGAAATTAATAAAATAGTATAGATAATGAGGTGAAGTTCATTCATTCTGTCACTTCTTCGTAAGACAGACATTTGATACCAGCTCTAAACACAGATGTTACTGGCGCCGGGGAGACTGCTGGCGGTACATCCCCACTGTTCCGTTTTGTACTGTCATTCTTAGTTAAGAGTTTTATAAATGAAGACGGTTTAAAATTTTGCTGATTTTTATGCTTATTTAACGCTTAGAATACGTGTTTTTATAAGACTTTTCTTTTCCGATTTTAATTTTCGTTTTTCTCAATTGAAGCATCATACGATTTAATGAATGATTGAAATTTATTTTTGTGATTGTGGACAGTTTTGTAAAGTTACTACAAGGGGCTGTTCTAATGACCCTAGAAATTGTTGCTACATCTGCGGTGAGCGTACAATGAAGAAACATTAAAAAAATATTACAGATTTAGTAATGAAAGTCTACTATGCTTACTTTGGTGTCAAACTGGGAGACGAGGATAAATCTTGGGCCCCACACATCGTCTGTTGTATTCGTGTGGAAGAATTTAAAAAGTGGTTGAGTGAAAAACAAAAATCTATTCGGTACCCGATGATCTGGAGGGAGCCAACTAACCACAGTGATGAATACTACTTATGTTTTTCAAATGTGCATGGGTTCGACGGTAAACATAAGAAAGGAATTGCTTACCCAAACATTCCATCGTTTGTTCGTCCCGTACCTCATGGTCATGGAATACATATACCTAAACTCCCAGAAAAGATAGATTTTTTTACTCCGAGGAAGAAGAGTATGGTTCTTATGATGATGATTTCAATGTAGCAGGAAGTAACGATCATCAACTCTTCTCACAAAGTAAATTAAATGATTTAGTGAGAGACTTGGGGCCTTCCTAACAATTCCGCATAACTATTAGGTTCTAGGCTAAATGAAAAAAACTTATTGAAGAAACATTCTGGGGTCTGGCAACTGGTGTCTCTTATTCATGGTCTAGAAGGCGAGAAAATGATTTCCTTCCTTATTTTTCTGAAGATGTTGATTTACTGTATTGCAGCAATATTCCTGGCTTGATGGCACAGTTTCAAGTTGAATATCACGCACAGGAATGGCGGCTCTTAATTGGCTCATGCAAAAGAAGCTTCAAAGTTGTGCTACTACATAACGGAAATAAATATGCTTCAATGCCAGTTGTACTTTCCGTGCACTATAAAGAATGCTACCAAAATTTAGCCATCATTTTATGCTAACTTAATTACAAAGATCACATGTGGACCATATGTAGGGGATTTAAAAGTAATTGCCATGCTTCTTGAACTTCAAGGGGGAAATACAAAATATCCATGCTTCCTGTATGAGTGGGACAGTAGGGTAAGGGGTCAATATTGGATTAAGCGAGAGTGGCCAGTAAGAGAGAAGTTGAAAATTGGCAACAAAAATGTTATTGAGGAAACTTTAGTTGACCGAGAAAATATTCTTCTACCTCCACTTCATATTAAACTTGGTTTAATAAAACAAGTGGTGTGAAAGCTCTAGACAAAGAAGGTCGGTGTTAGAAGATCGACGCTAGAAGATCGGTGCAACTATGCTACATGCATTTCCTGGATTCTCTGCAGCCAAAATGAAGGAAGGGGTCTTTGTGTGTCCAGATATCCGAAAACTTATGAAGGACGAAAAATTTTAAGCATGAATGACGATGATTGAAAAGGAAGATTGGAGCTCCTTTAAAGGTTAATAAATTTCTGGGAGATTATAACGATCCCAACTTCAAACAAATTGTACAATGTATGCTTAAAAATTTCAAAAAAATAGGATCTTTTGTCAGCTTAAAAGTTCATTTCCTAATGTGTCATCTGGACTATTTTCCTGAAAACCTTGGTGCCGTCAGTGAGGAACACGGTGAAAGATTTCACCAAGACATTAAGCAGATGGAATGCAGATACCAAGCTATATGGAACAAAAGCATGATAGCAGATTAATGCTGGTCGCTATATAGAGAACAGCTGCAAGTTATACACAGAAGATCTGCTTCCACACGGAGTCATCATCATCATCATCATAATCATCATCATCAAACAGCCTGTTTCTCGTCCACTGCTGAACATAGGCCTCTCTCAATAATCCCCAATT
>WYDF02024702.1:0-13043 GCA_009867245.2 Adranes taylori | reverse complement strand
CCTTATTATTGAAACTAAAGTAATTTTGATCTAGACAGAATTTTAGGTTATACAGGAATTCAAATTCAGCATTTGGAATATTACAATCCACTAATTTTTCAGATACAATATTTAAAACTTTATCATTTGGGACTAGTGGATACCGATTTTCTATATCAAATGAACAACTATTGTGTGTGTGTCTAGAAAATGGAAGTTGCTGAGGAGATTAGTTAGTTCAATTGAATTTTTCACAGTGTGTACTGTATTAAATTCTTTTAATTTTTCATTTAACTATTTCGTGATACTGTATGTGAGGTTCCCTGTGAAGCTTACTATAGGTCTAAATTTTATTTCAAGATACCCTGGAGTGATGGTACTTAAGTCTTTAATTTCATGGCATTTTGGGACTGCATACATCGAACTGATTTTAAAGTTTGATGGTATATTAAGTTTGTTACATTTAAAATTATTTGGTGTATTCTTTAAAATTTTAAGCAAATCCCTTCTGTCTTTAGGTAGAGGATCTACAATGATTAATTTGAACTGTTCAGTGACCAAGGATTTCTCCAGCACATCTACATAGTCTTGGCGGTTCAATATCATTCAATATCACTGTGGCAATTTATGTTCGAATCTTTCATAGTTTGTTTCTCTAGTCTTTTAAATGTTTTGAGGATATTTAATATTATGGTACCATCAGTCAAGCTCGTATTTGTGATGTTACTTGATAAATAGTCTATGATCTTTATGATTTCAGACAACAGATATAGTTTGTTTTTCCTATTGATTGGGAAATGTAAATTTGACTTCAATAAAATACCCAGAAATATAATTTGTGTTTCATTAAATGTATCGTTTGATAAATTGATCACTGCATGTTGGAAAACTAGGTTGTTATCTGGCAATGTCAATTTTAATATATTGCCTATATCAGAAACTAGATTATGCACTACTAGAGAATTGGTTAAGTTAATATATTAATTTTGTATATATTGTTGATTAATTGTAGAATAAAGAGAGTTAAGTTTTAGCGTTATTATTAGGCACCATGCGTCTTATTTTACCTAATTTTAATCTCCTTGAATTGCTGCAAGTATATCTTATTAGATTACGCCGTGCTCTAAATCAACTCAATAAATTTTTAATTAATGAATTTTTTAATTAATTGTTCATTAAATTAACTATTCAAAGAACTAAGAGCATACTGGTTAATTAAACCAGCTCTAATTTGAAGTAACATCATTGATTAATTATTCAAGTGCAAGATTTCTGGTGTAATTTAATTCAAATATTTTTTCTAATATTGTTCCAAGCTGCCACAAATAAGGTAAAATTTTAATAGTTATCTCCCAATTATTCAGTCCTTTTTATACAGTAGACCATTTATTTCATCTTCGTCCGCTTCTTGTCCGTTCTTTTTGATAAAGTTAAATATTAGTTTGTAAGTAGCTAGTTAGGAATCTAACTCGAGTAGACATATTAATGCCCAAACTGTTTCATAAAACATTTCCCATACATTATAAGAAATTATTTAACAAAATTTAGACGGTTCTTGTGGAATAAAACTCTATTAACTTATTTCATTTTAATACCCGAAACTTTAGCGTATAAATTAAGCTAACATACGCAACTGTATTTGGGGTAAAAGACTTGAACTCTATATTCTGTCAATTCTCCCGTGATAGTAATTTAATTACTTTCATATTTGAAGAAGAAGATCGATTGCTAAACTTTCAAGCAAAGACGAGAAAATTCACGCTTAAAGATTCGAAAAGTTTTTTCCCTGAACGAGAACGACGAGGAATTTAATTGAATTCGACGAATCAACTAGGATATTAACTGATTACTCGCGATGTTTCCTTTTTTCCTTACATTTGCTATCTTAAATTCTGATTTTGTTAGAATACGATTCAAATATAATATGAATTATATTCTTTATTTTAAAAGCCTCAAATTAGGGACTTTTTCATAGTGAAACTTTCGAAGATTAATTAAGGATGTGACCCCTAAAAACTACATGTTTCAATCCCAAATCTAGGCAATTAAGTTCCGTATTTACTAAATATCAAGACAGCATTCATTGTTCTTCTTGCACTACAAATCTAATTCACCGTCAAAGTTTAAAGTAACGTTTAAAACTGACAAATTTTGCAAAGAAACACTGTATCATAGCATGTTACTTCAAATAAATTAAACGAATAAATTCCGATAACACGGCACTGGGAAAAGGCAGTTAATAAAATAAAACGTAAATGTAATTGAAATGTATGATGCCGTTTATGTCTCACGCATAGAATAGTTATATATATTGATATATAGTATTGGCATCTTACTGGTGCGCAAAGTGCTGTTATTGCACTGTAATGAGTGAAACCGATCAGGTAGTAAATAATAAGTGGTTGGCTGCACACTACTTGTATAATAGAGCGAACATTGTATGACGGCTGACGTATATAAAAAACTAGATTTTGCACAGAATATTTTAGTGCATTTCATTAACTCGAAGCAACGACACAACAGCCAGCAGTTGGCGACCAGGCACGCAGATGTAAGCAGAGCTTCAGCGAGCGACATTCGCTGGATAAGTAAGCGTTTTCACATATTTTACATTGTTCTATTACATTCATTTTCAATAGCTTAGCTTCCCTTTCTACCTTTCTTATTTCCTGTAGCACTAGAGTATATGTTGCTAACCAATAGAA
Source organism: Adranes taylori (assembly GCA_009867245.2). Lineage (NCBI taxonomy): Eukaryota > Metazoa > Arthropoda > Insecta > Coleoptera > Staphylinidae > Adranes > Adranes taylori. The sequence continues at coordinate 10,359 of WYDF02024702.1, read as the reverse complement.
ACCCAGGTTACTTATAGTAATTCAGTAATCTTACTACATTTGTATGATTGAGGTGTTGAGTGAACTAAGTGAACCCTTTACACCTACTACCCCATTAGAGTGTCCGTTGATAAACACTGTACGCCAATATTAGTTACAGTCGCTTAATGGTCGTAACATCTTTATACGACCGGGATGTTGAGTGAACTATAGTGGTTCCTAATATTTCTGACATCATCATTTTCCGAGTCGTTTTGCTAATGTAGACCCTTAATATATTGCTAATACATTGATTTTATCCTCATCAGATCCAAACTGTGTAAATTTGTAAAGTTAGTTGGAACATTCCCAGGCGCCGATGTTTTCAGTGATCACAATCCGGTCGTAATGGAGCTGAAAATGCGCTACTTTATAAGAGCCACACATACAGAAAACATAAGACGCACCGGCGTAAAGAGTCTTGATATTCCTGAAACGAAGAGACATGTAAGCCAACGGCTGGACTGCGACGCTCCCCACGAGGGCTAACGAAGAGGACCCGTGGTTATACAACAAAAAAAAAAGACACCACCATGGATGACCCTACAACTAATGTCTGAAAAATGATAGTACAAAACGACAGATCCAAATATACAACGATCTGAACAAAGAGATCCAACGGGGATGCAGTGAAACGTAAAAACGATTTCTGGCGGACAAATGTAAAGAAATCGAAAATTTTCAAGAGAAGCTCGACATGTTCAGTGTGCAGGAAAAATACGAGAGCTTTTTAGCTAAGACGAGTATTCAGATCAAAGGCTATAACCCTGAGATCACAATGAAGCAAGTCTCTACATCTCAACGGAGGAAGTTGTGCGGGCCATCAAATTAAAAAAGAAAGGCAAAGCCGTCGGTTCAGATAGGATGCATGAGGAGACTTTTAAATTGATAGTAGACGGAGACATAATGGACTTAAAATCTTAAGAGCAACAGTTAATACCATTTATAGAGTCGGTAAAATACTTTCAGAGTGGCTCACCCCCGTCTTCGTTACTCTACCGAAAAAAATTGAAATCACAAATTGTGATGACTGTAGGATTCTACAAATTGTGATTCCTGCAGATTATATACACTCGAATATATAAAAAGTGTAACCATCAAATCGATCCAAGTCAGGTTGGCTTTAGAAAAGCCTTGGGAACTTGCGAGGCACTCTTACACAGAGATACAGAAATATGAATGCCGATGTACACGCCTGCTTCGTTGACTATCGGAAAGCGGTTGAATATGTGTCGCATCAGAAAGTGGCAAAAATTTTTAAGAGCTTCAGGTATAACCGCTGGCAACCTGCGAATTATTGCAGATCTTTATCGGTAACAAACTGCACAAGTACGACAAAATTGTATTCTATTTCCCCTTCTGTCAACCTTTATCCTGAAACTATATTCAGAGAAGCACTTGAGGGCACCAATATAAGCATTAAGATAAAAGAACCTCCGACAACATGCTAATAGCCCACAACTTTACGATATACAGAGAGGTATGGATCTTTTCGTGACACACAGTCAGCGTTTCAGTCTTTTTGTGAATGTTAAGAAAACAAAACTCGTAGGTTTTCCAAGCAACAAAGACCACCTTTTTAAATATAAATTATAGACCCGTGGAACAAGTACGTACATTTCGACACTTGGGAACTGTCGTGAATGAACAAAGTGATCTGAAAATCGAGATCAAGACTAGAATCCAGCAGACTTGTAAAACTTTCATCAGCTTCAGCTCTTCATTTCCATGTGTGAATATTGCACTGTTACATGTTTCCTATCATACACAATGGATGCTAAAGCCGGACATTCAATCACGAATTCAGGACATTCAGTTACGCATCTCACGGATGTTAAATAGGACAGGCATCAAAGTCTTTAGTAGGATGGACGAATCTTTAGAGCTGATGAAAACTGTCAAGGAAAGAAAACTACAATACATCGAATATCCTCCGACTGATCATCGAAGGGAAAGTTCAGCGTAAAAGATCAATAGGACGACGCCATAATTCATCGGTGAAGGATCTGAGGAGATGGCTTAGACTTAGACGAACATCGACGAGATCTTCAGGAATGTAGTTTCTTGAGCAAACGTTGCTAATTGGATCGCTAACCTCTAAAGACTACAGGAAGACAGCGCTATAAGAAGAAGAAGAAGAACAAGCCTATGAACAAGAAGTGTTAGGTTCACCGACGTATATATGAAAACAGGCGGTAGATGAGTCGGTTAGGAACTTATTTAACCAAAAGTACATTTATACAGAATAGACATATAAGGTTACAGTTGAGAGAGAATTGTGGAAATAGGTTGATACATTTGCTCTTCAGGAAATTAGATGGTGGAATATGGGGATAGTGAATCTCCCGGTTTATATATTATTTAAAAGCGGAAATAAAAGTAACCTTTTAAGCACAGAATTTTACGCCTCTTTGGAGAGATATTAGACATTCTTCTAAATTATGACGTAAAGATAATGTTGGGCGACTGGAATGCAAAAGTGAAAAAAAAATTTAAACCAGCAATTTAAAGACATAGCACACGCGTGGTATCTAGCGATACCGGAATAAGGCTTATAAATTTTGCTACTACCAGAAATTTAAAAATAAGTAACACGGTTTTTCCTCACTAAGAGATCCACATGGAAACGTGGGAACCCCCAGATGCTAGAACACGCAAACAAATTGACCACATAGTTATAGACAGAAGGCATGCGCCGGATATACAGAATGTAAGGCGTAATGTGGGACCATTTTATGGTGAGAGCAAAGTATTGCCATAAGCTAGCAGCTAAGCCAAGAGGAAGGCCGGAAACAGAAATATGGTACAATGTAGATGAATTGAAAAGGGAATCGATAAATAAAAGATTTAAGGAAAGGTAGAAGAAAACCTACGAATGAAAATAGGGGATCAAAACATAGAAGAGAGATGGAGTACTCTGAAGAAAGCGTTGAATTAAACCGCGTTGAATTTTGGGCAGAAGGAAACGAAATAACGAAAGCAGTTAGCTGATTGGTCCGATGAAGAATGAGAAATAGCAGCCCAATAGAGAAACAAAGCTAGGATGAAGATGTTATAGAGAAGAACAAAAGCCACAATAGAAGTGTATGATAAGAGAGAAGGTTAAAATATTATGTAGAATACGGAAAAGACAACAAGAAAAGGAGGCGTTACAACAAGTTAGAATTACAAGAGGTGCAAGAAGATTTTGAGACGAAGAGAAGCACATTTTTTTTAAAGAAATACGTAAAATGAAAGCACGTTATTTGAAGTAATTTCGGAACTTTCTGAACATGGAAGCAGAGCAGGACGGGGGAATCCAGATAGACAAAGGGAGGAAGACCTTAGAGAGGAGATGAGGGAGGATGAGGAAATGCCACTCAAAAATGAAGACATTGAAGAAATAATAAAGGCATTAAAAAACGCAAGGCACCAGAAATCGATGGAATTCTGAAGAAACATTTTAAATGTGGCACTGACCTACTGACAAAACAATTGTACAGATTAATCTGGTAAGTGCGGATGAATGAAAGGGAGCCACATGAATGGAACAAAGTCAGGATATGTCTAATCTGCAAGAAAGGCAAATATATGAATAATCTGGAATGCATAGATGTATAGCGCTGCGCTCAGTAGCCTATAAAGTATTTGCTATCGCTATTTACAATAGGTTAATTATTTAGGCGAAAAGGATTATAGAAGAATATCAATGCGGATTCAGGCCGGATAATAGAAAAAATATATGAATTTAATGTAGAAGTACACAATTGTTAGACTTTAAACAAGCATAAGGCAGAATTAATATCGGGGCGAAGCACTTTCAGACTTAAGAGCTCTAGGGATCTGAAAGAAATTAGTGCGCTTAATTAGCATTACCTGGAGAGGCACACGTGGTCAAGTGAAAGTTAAAAATTCGTTGTCGGACAGTTCCCTATTAGAAGAGGATTAAGGCAGGGGGATCGATTGCTACCAGTGATATTCAATCTGTAATCACAGAATGTAATTAGGGCCATTAGAGTAAACACTGGAGGCACCATATATAATAGATTTACATAGCACTGCAGATGATTAGCATATGCAGATGATGGCAAGGTGTGCTCTTAATTGCAAGGTCTGGAACGGCATTAGGAGGAACCTTTAAAAGAATTTTAAGCGGCTGCCAAAATTCAAGATTTGGAAATAAGCCAAGAAAAGATAAAATATATGCAAATAAGGACTATACAGAAAAAAAATCATCCAAATTTGTTTTAAATGTTTGTCAAGTAGGCTTTGGAAAAAAAATGAAACACATGAATCTTTTATCTGTCAAACAAGTGTCTTCAGAAAAAGCGAATTTCAAATTGTTTTTAGTTCATTTTCGAAAATGTCACTTTCTGAATTAGAAACGAGAAAACTTATTTTGTACACACGGGAAGAAAATCCGAATTGGTCTCAATACAAAATTGCTAAAAATATTGGAATTTCACGTTCCAATATCGAAAGTGTTTTAAATAACTTCAAGCAAACTCTGACAGTAGCAAGAAAGCCAGGATCGGGTAGAAAATCATGTCCAGTCAATATAAATTTGGGATAAAGGGCATTTCTGTTTTTGGGATAAAAAAGGGATAAAGGGCAAGAGGAATCCTAACATTTCCGTAAGAGATGTTGCCAAGAAATGAGGTGTGTCAAAAAGTTATAACTGTAATATAAAAGCCAAGCCAACTTGAAGTCTTATAAGGTATTTAAAGTGACAGATCGGGCTCAAGAAAATAATTTAGAGGCGAAAAAGCGATCTAGAAAATTCTATACGCAATTCTTGACGAAATTCAAATGTATTGTTATGGATACCGAAACCAATGCAAAATAGGACTTTAAACAACTTCCTGGGCAGGAGGATTAGAGTATTATATTTCTACAGTTGAGGAGGAGTGGATAATAAGTTTATGGTGAATAAAACGTCGAAGTTTCCAAAAACATTTCTGATCTGGCAGGCAATTTGCACTTGTGGAAGAAAAAGCTTTTTTTTGTACTAACGGGCACAATGAACCAACAGATATACCTTTTGGAATGCTTGGAAAAGCGTTTGCTACCTTTTCTACGATTTAATGATAATTCAGTTTAGTTTTAGCCCAATTTGGCTGCTTGCCATTATGGTAGAATTACGAAGAATTGGTATGAATTAAATCAAGTGCAAATTGTTCCATAAGAAGCGGATCCTCCCAAATGCCCGGAATTTAGTCCAATAGAAAAGTACTGGGCTATTGTCATGCGTAAATAGAAGAAGAGTATGGAGGAGGCTTCTAACATCAACATTTTTCAAAGAACATGGAGAATTGCTATCAGTCAGGTGACAGATTCTACTGGACAGACTTTAATGGAAGGAGTTAAGAGAAATGTTTTGCCAAGAGAAATATTTCTGTTTTTTTTTTCATTTTCCTGTGTTTGTGTATTTTATGTAACGTTTAATAAGTAATTGAAATAAATCTGATATTTCCATACATTTAAAAACAGGTGCTGTTTATGTATGATTTGTTTCGTGGAAAGTCCGTATCTAGACAACAGATGCAAAGAGAAGAACAAATTCATATCCAAAGCTGTAGCTTCACGACCTGTGATTAGTTTAAGTCCCTGGGATCACTAGTGACGAAAATAGTGACATTAGCGTGGAAATTAATGAACGGGTAGCATCAGGAAGCAGATATATGTACGCAGTACAGAAAGCCTCGCGCTTTCAAAACCTATTCCGAGCTGCAAAAATCACAATATACAAGATAATAATCAGGCCGGTGGTACTATATGCCAGCGAAACGTGGGTGCTAAGAAAGGTTCTCAGAAAAATCTGTGTCCCGGTATGCATAAATGAAGAATGGAAAGCCCTACCAACCACAAATTGTCTCCCTAAGTCAGGACTAAATAAATAAAAGAAACATATAAACTTAACAAAATCTATTGAGAATAATTTAAGAAATGCGTAAATAAAATTATAGATCTCACATTTCAAATAAATAATTAAGGCATCATCAAGATAATAAAATAAATTAATACTTATGTTCAATTAAACCGTCCGAATAGATGAATCAAAATGGCGTCCAAGACTCAACAAATTAGTCTTCAAATTATTTATTAACTCATTCTACGGTTTCTGTTGGTATTAGCGTCACCGATCAATTTCTAAATACACAGCGTTACCTTCAAAATTAATTTTAATTTATTTTACTTTACCTCAATAAATTAACTAGTTTCCTAACAGATTTAATTTAATTTAGTCGAAGAAATCAAATTCTATTTAATTATTACCGAGTATAATTAAATAGAATTTATGCTACGACTATTCTACGACTATTTTGAATAGTCGTATTCAGAATAGTCGTACGACTATTTTCTCCAGTGAGCTCTGTGTGGCTTTTATTTATTTCTTTGAGTAACTAATTTTCCTATTAAAATTACGGTCAATTTCTCTCACTACTGTTTTCCTTCTCTAGTTAACTGCTGCAGCTGAATGTATTCTCACTTAAGTACCTTGCGCAATATTTTACTAATTGCATTCGGCCATAATGCATTCATGTCCAAACGTCATAAGGTACTATGGATTGATTATCAAATATGGATTGACTACCAACTATGGATTGACTACCAACTATGGATTGATTATCAATTAGATCCATTTATTCACACATCCAACAACGTCATACCGTTCTCCTACTATGCTTTCTGCATGGGTCTGTGGCCCTGTGTGTAAAAGAATTTGTTTAAGATTTAATTAAGTACAATCAACGATTAATGATTAATTCTACATTTTAATTGAAAAAGTTAATTATCGTAAAACTGCCTGCAGGCGATTGCTTTTTTCACAATTTATTCCGTCCAGCAAACAAACTGCTTACGTAATAAGAACTTTTCGTAAAATTTAGCCATCTTTAACTATTTACAAGTATCTAGCATAATCTATCATAGAACCAATCAATAATGCTAAAATTTGCCTCGTTACGATATCTTTGTCGATACGTTTGAACCATTTACTGAATACACTAGTAACCACCTGACTTTTCTTGTTTGTCTTGTAATCTGTTGGGCAACTGGTTTTTGAAATATTGTGGTTTTTTTTATTATCCGATTACAAAAGGTTTGCGTTTTTCGGTTCTACTGGACTTGGCACAAACCAACGCTGTGGTTTTACTCATTACATGTGTCGCCTTTAAAAGTTTAAATTTTATTTGGCAAACATTTGAAAAAGAATCCGGGATCATCAGCATTCCGGCAAGTGCCATTTAGCTATTTTTTCTAGCTCAGTTTTCAACTCGTCGCAAGCACTGTAATCTACATTGGCACTATCTCCATAAACCTTTTAAAAAATAATATCTTTTCTTTTCTTAAAATTCCGTAGCCAAAATTCTGTTTTTCTTTTAAAATGGGTCCGGAGATAGGAACGTTCTTAACACAGCACTGATTAAACTATTGTAAGACACATTCATTAAGTTCTCAAACTTAGCTACATTTCTTGACGGTTTTTGGCTAACCGTCCTCATTTTTATCCTGTTTCCTACTTTTTAAAATTATCGATAACGTATTGATAGGAATGCCAATCTCGTTACCTATATCGCCCTTTTTCTTACCCCCTTCATCATCTGTTTAAATGTCTCTTCTTTTCTCATTTGCTGTTAAAATTTTACATTTTATGTTTACTGACGATATGTCTACTGGAACGCATAACGTAAGCTGTAGGACTGATGATTTTGCGCACTGTAGTGGGTAGGGGAAGGGGCCACTAACCAACAAACAAAGGAGAAAGGCTTAAGACCTCAGCTTGATCAAAAACCCAGCTGCACTAGAAGACCTGGACTAGAACAAACAGGTTTTGTATTTACATCATAATCAGTAAAATTCGATATATCTGGGTTATAAACTTAATACCTATGACCCAGAGAAGTGTTTTTTGCAGTGAGTATTATGAAGATTTTAAGGGGATTTAAAAACAAAAACAAGTTACTACGTACTTGGAGATATCGAGGTTCGAGTAATCGAGATTCGACTGTGTAAGTATATTTATTAATCAATAATACTCATTTTGACCTCAATTTGATGTCGGAAACACCTGTAGAAATATATCTGTAAGTTTTAATTTAACTGGCACCGAATAAACACACCCACAGTGATTTAGAAAACTCTATTTCTAGACATAATATGTAGTTCAAAGTCTTTTAATAATAATAGATTTGTGATTGTATATGTTTATTTGGATATTGTGAAACTTATTACTTATCATGTGTGTTTGATTGTTGCTTAATAGATATCGCTTCCGTATTTAAAGCGCGATACATTGTTTAGTCGAGTAGAAATCACATATACATTGTCGAGTAGAAATGACAAGCCATATACATAATAAAAAAATAAGAACATAAAAAAATATTAAATCGCAAATAAAATATGAGATGATATAAAGACGAATTGCAATTTTCTTATTATATATACATATATATATATATATATATATATATGTGTGTGTGTGTGTGTGTGTCTGAGAGAGGGTGTGCGTGGGTGAGGGTATGTGTAATGCAATATCATATAAATGTTACTACCACAATATAATGAAAGCAGTATGGTAGTCAATAGCATAATTACTATCTGGCTTTTATAAGATTCAATTCTGTAACAGAGTTCAATGCAAAAGTTTTATATCTGTAGAATTTACATATGAGGTCATCAGACATAAATACCACCTATAGCGGTAGATGCGGTATAGTTTCCACTTTAAAGAAACAAAAACAGAGTAACTCCTTAAATAAAAATACAACGGATGATATTTTCCTTAAAAGTCTATTATACTTGTTACAGACTCCGACTCGCGACGCAGCTAATGGGGACTCTTAGCGACTGTCACAGATGGCGCAAACAAATATCTTAATTAATTACAGAATTTAACAGCCTTCGGAAATACGTAACCTCTCGACGTCAGGTGAGTTTAACGTGAGACCGCATGCTGAAACCTAATCTTGATTTTCCTCCTTTCCTTGGCTTACTGAGACCTCAAGTAGCTTCGCGTCTGCGAGTAATCCAGTGTGTCGTACTTGTGTACAGCTGAAATAAACTTGCAGCTAATGAGTGAAACAGCTTTAATAATTTAAGAAAATAACGTTTACTGGTCTTCAGACAATATAAACCGAGATGGAAAATATTTATGCACAATTAAATGTCAATGTTGAAGATCAAATTAAATAAATGAGTTAATGGCGGTTAAATAAACAATAGCAAAATTATAACCAAAACAATATAGCCAAGCGGTAAATATAAATAAAAGAGGTGGATGTGAACCAACTCAAATGTACGGTGATAAAATAATAAAATAATAGGAAAGCATGTACAAAAGATCAACAGTAATAATCTTTAGCAGCAATTTACGACCGTAAATAAATAGCTTGAAACAGGCAAGACGTCAACATGGCGTGCTGCAAATGTAAAATGAAATTATTTAAAAACGAAATAATCTCAATATTAAAATATTGTGAAATATGTTTTTATTCAAGTGAAAAGCATAATATTTAAATATTAAAATGAATTTTTCCAAAATTACCAACATTAATTCTTAAACTTCAACATGTTGTAATGATATAAATCACACACCAGGTACGAATTATTTGTTACACTGAAGTAATCATAACTTAAGCTATTTATTCAGTTTTTCTGAAGAAAGGCTAATTATTTTCCCGAAACTTCAAGGTTTGCTGTTCCACAGGATAGACAAACTATCAATGCCGATAAATAAATTGAGTTTTTGAAGCACTTTGTTTCATTCAATTTAAATTGTGGAGTCTAATCCTAAGATATTTATCAATCTTGGGAGTCTACAACAAGCGCGTAATGCGGGCTAGTGTTACTGTTGTCAAGTGACTAAAATTAACCGTGTCGCGTACTGGCTAGAAGTATACACCCAGTAGAAGGCACGAGAAAGTACTACTATGACGCATATCATCGTAATGGGCACTGATGTTACTGTGGTCGAGTGACTACATCTAACTGTAATACAGATATATAAACTCTAGCCAGAATTAAACACTCTAGTAGGACATGAGAGATAAAGGAAGTACTACAAGCGAGTAACACCATGATGAGCACTGATGTTACTGTTACCAAATTACTACTACTAACTGTAATGCGCACTAGCTAGCAGTATACAGTCGAGTTATATAGGAAGTTGGTTGAAGGAGGGGTAGAAAAAGAAATAAAGCTATCAAAATACATGCAATACAAAGTGTGGGATTTCTACTCTAACTAAAACTCCATTCCCTGTTGGAATTGTGTATCGTTTGGGGAGTTTGTTTGAAGGAGGCTTTAGGATTTATCATCCTCTTCAGCCTGGAACTGGTAGTGAGTGGAATGCTTTTAGAA
>WYDF02024680.1:0-13044 GCA_009867245.2 Adranes taylori | reverse complement strand
CCAGAATACGCTTTGACCATCTTCCATCCGTTGTTCGTGCCAAATGGCCAGCCCAGTTCCACTTCAAGGTTGCAAGTCCTTCACATACGGAAGATATTTTAATGGCTACTTTAATGGCTGGAGTTCAGGCAAGGATTTGTGCATTTAATCCTAAAGCATCTTTTGTACCCGGTACAAGCCACTCTTTTAATTTATGTGGAGTACCTTCTTTTGCGACAGTTATGCGTGACTCTATTTTGGGAGCCTAGAAAGTTCTGTACGCGTTTTTCTCAGATTCTACGCACTGAAGGATGATCTTTCCGAAAAGTGTTCAAGTTTTAGTTAAGCGACTTTCAGAAACATGATGTAGTGCTCACTACGAAACTGTTGAACCTATGTTTGTCGATGTCATTGAGGAACTGTATAAAGCTTTGAAAACGATTGAAACAAGAGGACCAACCAAACTTTGTTGCCTGCACTACGTGGTTCCTATTTTTTTGTTTTTTGTGCTTATGAATTCAACTACGATCTACGTTCAAGTATTTGTAGGTTCGTAAAATAAGCTTTGAGAAGTCTATTATCAAAATGAGAAATCTAAAATTCTTTGTAAAAGACAAAAGACATGACTTTGTTAAGGAAACAGTGCATTTTGTAAAAGATACATGTGAAGAAATGGATATTCCTGTAATAAAAAGAAGAACTGACATGCGAAAGAAATTTATGACCGGACAGAAGGCTGTAGAGTTTGGACCAAGAACTGAAAAAGTCAATGTTAGAATGCATTGACAGATTTGAACAAGAAATCGACACTCGTTATTGAAGGCGTGGTATGTATATAAGATCGGTTTGCAGTCTTATAGTCCGGCAATGTGATCGAAACCTCGGAAACTGAATTTCCTAAGTTTGTACAATGCTTGGTTGAAAATTATTATGAGCTTTTTGCAGATGATATCCTTACAGAAATTCTACCCCTAAGAGGATTTCTAAAAGCCGCCAAAATTCCAACAGGGTTTGACTTCCTCGAGATTCTTAGAGTTTCTGGTCGAATATGAACGTTTCGACTCTGTTCCTAATTTAACTTTTTTTTTGTTTGGGGAGGGGGAGGATCTCAAAGTTAAATGGGTAACCACAAGCATCCACGCTGCCTAATCGTTGGAAGTCGTTGGAAGTTGGAAGTCTATGAGGATGCAGTTCGCGGTGCTTTTGTCAGCCCTTGCCCGGCAGGTGCTTGCCGAGCAGGGTGGTGGGGTGCGAACGGTCCCCGACTTACTAAATCCGTAAGGCATTTAGGCGCCCATTACACTGATCCTATTGGCTCTACCCTGGGATCGCGCTAGCATAACTTCGGGGAGACCGGAAGGATCTTGGTGCCATAGTTGCGGTGGTATTCCTAATAGTATCTTAGGTCTGCACTTTGTTTTATATCGCAATACTCTACACTTGTGTTTAGACACGTCTGTGGTCTCGAACTCGAATCCACTCCTCGAAGGCCGATTTCCACATTGTGGGCTACTCTCAATTATCTTACTCAGAATTCTAGAGCATAGCTGATGTGTTGCTTCCCAGATTTCAGTAGACTTCATCATATTTCCCACCAAGTTGTGCGGAGATAGGTCGTCCCCAAGTATCGCCGTTGCACGTTCCATTTGTACTGCCCACGCTGAGCATTGGAAAAAGGTGTGCTGTGCGTTGTCCTCCTGGAGGCTCTCACACTGACCACCTAATGGTGTAGGCGCGCACTTGAAGCGCTTCAAGTAGTGCAAGAAGTTTCCATACGAGGATAGGATCTACTTGAGATGGTAGCTCAGTTCTTCTTCTTTCCTCTCAGTCCATGCTCTTATGTCCTGGATCATCTTGTCATCCCATCTTCCTTTGCCACTTTGAGAAGAGGTTGTTCCTGGCAGCCTATTTGGCGGCTTTTATGCCTTCTTTCGTACTGCACCGTTTGTAGGCTTCGTGGATCTCCGCCTCTTCCAAGGTTAATAATCGTATAGGGGCTGTCACAGCAATGACACACAGGGCCTCCGCTGAAAACAGGACCTATCAGCGCGAGCCTTTGTACCTTGGACGGAAGGTTTGTTGATATTGGAGTGTCTAGTGCACAGAGGAGGCATATAGAATAGCCGACTCTATAACGTTAAGGACCACTTTACGTTTCTCCGTGCTAGGGCCTTTCGCCATTGCTATGAGTATTCTTAAGTTGTTGTTCTTGGGATGTCGCTTTCTCTGCTATTTTGTGCATGCGCTTGGTGAAGCTTAAACTTTTATCTAAGCTGACTCCGAGGTACTTTACAGCTGCTGATGTTTGTAATTTTTGGTTGGCGATCAACAGCTGGGGCTTCCTTTACGCTTCCCTCTGAAAACGATTGCCCCCGTCTTTTCTGGAGCGGCTTGAAGTTTATGCTCTTTTAGCCACCTTCCTACGATCCGTATGGAGGTATCTAAAGCAGTCTCTAGTTGGGACACCTCCTTAGCAACTGCTACTAAGGCTACATCATCTGCAAACCCCATGATCTGGAGGCATGTATGGAAATGCTGTTTGAGTAGGCCGTCATATAATAAATTCGATAAGAAGGGTCCCAATACTGAGCCCTGTGGGATTCCAAATGAGAATTTTCACATTTTGGGGCCACCTGGTGCTGTATATTTTATTGCCTGGTGCTTTAAATAATCGTCCAGAACCCTGAGAAGGTATGCAGGCATGTTGCGTTTCGCTGATACTTCAACAATTTTCTTCCAGCTTTCGGATTTTCCACGTCCATAGACGCCATTGCATAGAGTTTCCGTGTGTGCACGGTGCCGGTCGAGGCTTCCCTTACGATCCTCATCACTTTTACAATCCTCATCCTCATCTTCGCAAATCTTTTTGCCACGGTATTTAGTAGGCATATCGGTCGGTAGCTCGTGTTTGCTGCATGCTTCTGACTCTTGGATTCCTTCCAGGCTTTTGGAAAGTCCCCGTGTTCGAAGCATTTGTTGGACACGTGCAGAATGACTCTGCTGTTTACATTGACCATGCTTCGTATTGCTTCAATGGGTATATAATCTGGTCCTGGGACTGTCCCCGGTTTGAGTTTGCGCGCTGTATTCAGGAGTTCCTCCTGAGTGACCAGTGCGAACTTGCTTCCGCTGCTGGTGTGGTCAACAAGTGTCCTTGGCGAGTGGGAAGGAAAGAGCGCGTCTATGATTTCCTCCATATTTTCAGGTGGTCTCGAGCGCAGCTTTTTTGTTACAATTTTATACGCTGTTCCAAATGGGTTACAGTTAAATTCTTTCAGGAGGTTTTCCCAGGTTTGTTTTTTGCTATGCCTGATTCCTTTTGATAAGGTCTTTCTGGCTAGTTTCGCTGCTTGGATTTCTTTCGCGCATTCTGCTATTCTAGCTTATTTAACTTTTCTCTGGAGTTTCCTCCTAAGTGAGTGCGCTGTTGCGCGTAGCGACGCAATTTCTTCATTCCACCAATATACTTTGTTGCGGTGGTTATGTGCTCCTCTTCTTAGCATATTAGCCATCAGTTTTGTAAGCATTAAGATTTTTCTTAACTTTATATGTTAATCAATTGAATGAGATAATTGCTTTCTCCGCAACAGGTACATCCAGACTTTTCTACGCCACTGACTGGCAACATTGTTTGCCGCGCATAATTTATTCGGGTAGAAATATTTGTTGCTAAATCGAATTTCATAATAATATAGAAGCCTACATTATTGAACACGTTTTGAGTAATTAATTTCTTTCACTTTTATGAAAATTTATACGAAATCTTTATCTAAAGATAAACACAATTCAATGGAGGCGACTAATGAGAGAATGTAGTGAATTATCTCTTGTCAAAGCGTATCACATTTGCTTATCACGTTTTGTTTTAACGATTGTACGTAAGAGTCTCTTGTTACTCTCATTTCCGTTCCACTTGATTGAATCTGAAGTCAAATGTACAATATTAACGAGATAATTATTCTTATGCCTAAAACCAATTAAGAAATATAAATAAACCATCGATGTTGTGTATGATAAAATTTAAGTTGTATTTAGTCGGTGGACTAGCTGCAACTTGTGCCGCCTGAAACTAGATTTTAATTTTTTTTCCCACACTTGAAGGATGCCCGGTGCATCCAACAAGTGTGGGATTTTTACCTACAAAACTCTACTCCATGTTGGGATTTTATTCATGAGGAGGTTGGTGAACTTATTATTGAGGCTTTAGGATTTGTCATCCTCTTCAGCCTGGACCTGGATTAGATTTTAAGATCCCACCCTTCTTTTATAGGTTAGGTAGAAGCTGTCTGCTTCAATTAGAGAGGAGGTGGTAGAAGAGTCGCCTTTGAACTCATTTCACCAAAAATATTGTTTTAGAAAGTGAAATAAAGCCAAGGTTTCTGAAATAAAGCCAATGTTGGCCAACTAAATCCAATTGTCCAAAGTGGCCCAATTGGCCAAGTAAATTGGATAATTTTTGCTAATACGAATTTCAGTTAGATACAATTCAGAATTTTAAATTCCATATAGGTTTTATTTCAATAGTCCCTGTTATCAATTTCACCAAATAACATCAGTTGGTATAATCTACATTGGTGAAAAAAAATTCCCCAATTTCACCACGCGAAAAAAATTGAGGTCGATTAAAATAAAAAATTTGCCACAAATTTTGACAAATGAGATTTTTGTTCAAAAGTTTTTTAATTTCTAGTTTATTTTTCGACTATATTTTCTTTGCTATGATTTGTATTCTGAATATTTGTATTGCTGGTAAAAAGAACTGATGGATGAGGAACTAGGAATCCCACTGTTGCTCCATGGAACATCTGATGATTCTATTACATCATTAGATATATTGTTAGTATCAGAGTCTTCACTCAAGGAATTGTACTTTTATCGTTAGAATTATCCGAAATAGACTATTATTCTTCTCTATCTGAATTTTGTCAGAATTGGCGTTTGGCGGAGTCTCCTTTTTCTTTCCATGGTTCAGTTTTCTTTTAAATTAAAGTTACTCTAATGTTACTACAAATTACTAGGAAAAAAGAGAATATGCACAATAGGATATGCGGTGGGGACGAACCATGCGTATGCATGGTGGGGACGAAAGACGAGATGGATGAGATGATAGAGGGAGTAGGAAAGTATATGAACAAAACAGGGCTGACTATAAATGCGGAAAAACCGACAATTATGGTATGCAAAAAGCGGGCAAGGGATAGCTGGTGATTTGATAAAAATGAGATTGGAAATTCGGATGGAAATTCGGTAAAAGACAGGATGGAAATTCAAGGAGTAATTATTGGAGTGCTTAAGAAAATGGTAGGTTTAGAAAGATCAACGCCAGCAGATATAGTAAAAAATGAATACTGGCAAAGAAAGAAAAGGGTCTCATAAGTGAATGGGAACAAGATATGAATTGTGCATATGAAAGGTAAGGATGGTCGAGTGATAGATGGTTTGGGAAAATATGGGATGCGGAAGAGAATATGAATGAAATTGAAATGAGAATGAATGACACAGAAATGCAAGAAAGATGGATGAAGATTAGGGACGTTAGGTACAATAGGATATATAAAGATATCAGATAAATGGAGTGTGTGCTAGATTACAAGAAAGCAGAAATTAAAATGGAGGAATAGAGAATGATCGCTAGGTTTAGGTGCGGGAGCGAGGATAAGTAAATAGGTTTTGCATGAAAAAAGAGGAAAGTATGTGAAGGATATGTGGTACATGTGAAGAAAGTTGGGAGCATTGGGCAAATGAGTGAACAGGAATTGGATGGAGCGATATGGAAAGGGGACTGGAGAGTTGTGTTTAGGAGGGGATACAAGAAAAAAAAATCGATATAGAAAAAGTTATAATGGAAACGAGATGAAAATGTAAGATAAAGGAGGGATTGAAGTGAGATGGAGGTCATTGACAAAGTCTGATAAGTCACTGCGGGGAATCCTTTTAAATGTCAAATAAAGATGCCAATGCCAATAAAGATTACTTTACTTTATTTTACTACAACTTGTAGTACAAAAATGAATTTTTATTTACTTAATTAGGTTTTGAGGTTTAGAACGACAATAATAGAGCTGAAACAGTTAATATATGGAGAAGCTTTTATAATATTATTTCGCTTTATATGCAGTAAGAATGTTATGTTGAAGATCAGCGATTTTACTGGCATAATCCTAACATTTCAAAATTTATCATGTTACAATCAACAGAATAAATACGTATATACAAATTACATAAAAAGTTAAGGATGATATGTAACAAAAATTATTATACATAAACGACTTTAGCTGTATCATTAGTCCACAGATTCCCATAAAATATTCCTTATTATTTTCTCCCCGAACCTTCTGTCCATAACTAATTTACACAATCATCACATCCATGTTTTTCTCCTCCCTTCTATTCAACTTATGCTCATTGATTCTCGCATTTGTGCGTGTAACCTTTATTCCATTTTTTCTCTCTTTCTCCTTATTCTTTTTTTACTTTCCTTCCCTTCTTTCCTCTTTCTTACCTATTTTCGCAATTCTATGTCGCATTACAACTCACCACCGCATTTTGTTCCCAACTTTTTTATAATTTTTCGCATGCTCCCTTTGACTCCCTTTGACTTCTCCTTCCATGGACCAATTCACAGTCATTCCACATCGCATCGCTTCACCATTTCCACTATATCCACTTCTTACCAGCATTTATCATATTCACATCCTCCTCTCGTAAATCTTACATATTATTCTCTCCATTATTTCCCCTACTCCATGCGCCATGTGCACCCTCCAATTACCTGCTACCATTCTATGTTCATCCGTATACAACATTATTTGACATTCATACACTCAATGCTCCCACATTTCGTTCTCTTTCCCACATGTTCTACAACTTCTTTCCCTATCATTCATCCAATATTTATTTTCCATTTTCTCGTTACCACACCTAAACATGACTACCATTATATGAGTATCATTAGTCTACAGCTTCCCATAAAATATTCCGTATTATTTTCTCCCCGAACCTTCTGTTCATAACTAATTTACACAATCATCGCATCCATGTTTGTTCTCCTCCCTTGTATTCAATTTATGCTCATTCATTCTCGCGTTGTGTACGTGTAACCTTTATTCCATTTTTTCTCTCTTTCTCCTTATTCTTGCTTTACTTTCTTTCCCATCTTTCCTATTTCTTACCTATTTTCCCATCTCTATGTCGCATTACCACTCACCCCCGCATTCTGTTCCCAACTTTTTTTATCATTTTTCGCATTCTCCCTTTAACTCCTCCTTCCATGGTCCAATTCACATTCATTCCACATCGCATCGCTTAACTATTTCCACTATATCCACTTCTTACCAGCATTTATCATATTCACATCGTCCTCTTATAAATTTTACATATTATTCTCTCCATTATTTCCGTTACTCCATGCGCCATGTGCATCCTCTAATTACCCGTTACCATTCTATGTTCATCGATCTACAACATTATTTGACATCCATACACTCAATGCTCACACATTTCGTTCTCTTTCCCACATGTTCTACAACTTCTTTCCCTATCATTCATCCAATACTTATTTTCCATTTTCTCGTTACCACACCTAAACATGACTACCATTACATGAGTATCATTAGTCCACAGCTTCCCATAAAATATTCCTTATTATTTTCTCCCCGAACCTTCTGTCCATAACAAATTTACACAATCATCACATCCATGTTTTTCTCCTCCCTTCTATTCAACTTATGCTCATTGATTCTCGCATTGTGTGCGTGTAACCTTTATTCCATTTTTTCTCTCTTTCTCCTTATTCTTGTTTTACTTTCCTTCCCTTCTTTCCTCTTTCTTACCTATTTTCGCAATTCTATGTCGCATTACAACTCACCACCGCATTTTGTTCCCAACTTTTTTATAATTTTTCGCATGCTCCCTTTGACTCCCTTTGACTTCTCCTTCCATGGACCAATTCACAGTCATTCCACATCGCATCGCTTCACCATTTCCACTATATCCACTTCTTACCAGCATTTATCATATTCACATCCTCCTCTTCTAAATCTTAGATATTATTCTCTCCATTATTTCCCCTACTCCATGCGCCATGTGCACCCTCCAATTACCCGCTACCATTCTATGTTCATCCGTATACAACATTATTTGACATGCATACACTCAATGCTCACACATTTCATTTCCCACATGTTCTACATCTTTCCCACATGTTCTACAACTTCTTTCCCTATCATTCATCCAATACTTATTTTCCATTTCCTCGTCACACCTAAACATGACTACCATTCTATACCATTCTATACACTTTCATATTTCCTAATCTATCAACTCATTCTTATTCTTTCATGGTTCTCCTGTACTTCCACATCCCCCAACGTTTGTTCTTACACACCTCTCTTACAACCCCTTTTCTTTCACACCTCTCATACAACCCATTCACACCTTCTTCTTTACTTCACCCATTTGTTGCTAACATCTCCCTTACTTAACGGCATCATTAATTTCACATACACTCCTCTTAAAATTGTCTCTTCATCATCTATCACACTTCTCTGTACTAATTTATTGAAAAATAATTACTTCTATTGCTCCCTCTCCTATTTTGTCACGTCTAGTGTTTAAAGTAAGAATGTTTAGTGAGAAGTCTTTTAAAGAAGCAGTTTAAATTTTAAGACTCCAAATCAGTTATATAAAAAAGTTAATATACTAATAAAATTTTGTATGCATGTTTTATAACATTCTTATTAATAAGTACAGATAAATTGGACTTTTTGCTGTTAAAGTGTAAATAATTAAGCCATTGCAATATTGATATCTCAAACAAAACGTAAACGTAACAAAACAATTATACCGAACAATCAATGATAAATGAACTGATCAAGATATTTAATATTAAAGAAACTGGGTCAATGATATAAATAGTTCGTTTGTGAGTGTATTATTAGTACTCTTGAGGGGACCATACACTATACGTATAGGATTTATGATTTAAAACAAAGTGGTAACATGTGCAACAATGGGTTGGCACTTGAACTCAATTTAAGCTAGAGTTTTCACAACTAATGGCATTTCTCAATAAATATGTTACACTAATCCCTTGCCGGAGGACTGAACCACATTTATTTACATCTACTACATAAAAATTGATCTACAGCTATGTGTTTATAATAGCCTTTCATTCTACCTTCTCTGACATCTCTAGTACATGCTTTAGTTCTGCTTCAACAGAATAATATTCCAGTTAACTGTTGGGTTATAGAAAGTTTTTGATTTTGGTCACGAAATAATTCATTAGAGAAAAACAGCTGATTCTCAGTCATGTCCACCACAGTAAGACCCCGCCACATTGGAGACTGCTTCGATTTGAGGGTAGTTTTTACTTCATTTTGTCCCGTTCACAAGCCGCTTATAGCGATGACGACGTTTGACAGCTGTCATTTGAAAAACCATTATGGCGGTTAAATAAGTAAATGCTACATAGAATAGATGCTATATAGAGAATTCTGGGAACCCGTTGTAACAAACCAGTGTCCCCTTTCTGTGCAATTGGATCGATTTGAAGATTTGATGTCACATGATCGATTTGAAGCTAAACGTTATCTTAATCTTAACCAGTTGCAATTAAATCCTCATTTGGCTATAACCAGTTGATTTAAAAGTAATTTAACCAGATTAATGTCAACAATTGGACTACTCATCCGATTTTAGTCAAATAAAGAGTTATTTACAACATAGAACGAAGATAAATAAATTACTACATTGTTGTTTTACATATGCACTACATATTTACAATACGTTATACAGTAACCCCTCCCGTCCGCCCTCGGCTGTTCCGCCAATCCGGTTGATCCCACCGTGCTCTAGCGGAACTTATCCCGAGTCGTCGGTGTTGTATACTTGCTGTTATCGCTTTAGTGCTCCGTCATTGTACTGTACATACTCTGCAGTTTTTAGTGCTTACTGTTCGTTGGTTTTACGACAGTGTTCTTCTGTGTTCGTAACAGTATTTCTTTTACATTGTGTGTATAGTTGTGTGTGTTTTTTCAACATGTCAGGAGTGACACCTAAACACGTTACTCTTTCATTAAATGAATTAGCATTGCATAAAAGACTGGACAAAAATGAATCACTCCAAACAATTGACAAGGAACTCAATGTAGGCGCTACGATAATAAAAGATTGGAGAAGAAATAGAAAAGAAATAGAATCATATACAGTGACGATAGATGGTGACAACGCTCTTAAGAATCGCAAAACATTGATAAAGCTTGAACTTGAACTGCTTGACAACGTATTATGAATGTGGTTCTGCCAAGAAAGAAGGAAAGGAACCCCGATATCTGGGCCCGTTATAAGAAAAAGGAATAGCTTTACACAAGAAACTAGGAGCCGGAAGTGAGTTCGTAACTAGTGAAGGCTGGACTGATCGCTGGAAAACTCGTCATGGCTCCCGGTTCATTTCAATTTCAGGTGAAAAACTATCTGCTGATGCCGAGGCGGCTAAGAAGTTTTGTGTGAAGTTTCAAGAAATTGTCGAAGAATATGAACTGTTACCTTGCCAAGTCTATAACATAGATGAGACAGGCCTAAACTATAAAATGCTGCGAAACAAAACGCTCGCTGCATCAAATGAAACCGTGGTACGAAACTTATAAAAGATAGGCTAACCATTGCTCCTTGGAGCAACGCTGATAGTACATACAAGCTTCCCCTGATCGTTATTGGCAAATCTAAGAAACCTAGGGCATTCAGAAACATAATCTTCCTTGCCGGTTTATTCCTGCAATCAAAAATCTGCTTGAATGGATCGCAATCTTTTCAAATCTTGCTTCTTCGACGAGTGCGTTCCATCTGTTGAACAATACTTAAAACAGAAAATGCTTCGTGCTCTATTGCTGTTGGATAACGCACCATCACAACCATCTGAGGACAAATTAGTGAAAAGGGACATAGCAGATATCTTCCTTCCACCAAATGTCACATCACTCATCCAACCAATGGATCAGGGAGTTATAGAATGATTAAAGAGTCGGTAGCGCAGAAAGTATATCAGCTCAATTTTAGAAAAGTCCGAAGAAGGTTATAACATATTTGAAGCTATGAAATCTCTCAACATCAAAGATGCTATCTATACGCTTGCTGAGTCATGGGAGGAACTGAAACCTGACACGCTGCGAAAATCTTGGCGTACGCTTTGGCTGGAAGTTATGACCGAATGTGACCAGATCGAAGATGAGCAAAACAACGATAGGCAGGAAATCGTTAAAGATCTACAAAGTGTACAACCGAATGTCCCTACCAATGAAGTTGAGGAGTGAATTTTCCAATGTAACAAAGACTGTGTAACCAGTGAAGAGTTTAATGATAACCAGATTATTGCCGCTATTTTGGAAAATAATGATGAAGAGATTATGAACGAGGTCTCGGACGGTGCTGATGACGAATCCCCTAGCCGGATTTCACACACCGACGCCAAAAACATTTTTGATATTGCCCTTCAGTATATTGCGCAGAACTCAACCTCAACACCTATGGATATTTTGTAGATCAAGAAATGGAGGAAGACTGCAGCTAAGTCTACAATTTCATCTGATAAACAAAAATCTATAACTGACTTTTTTTCTAAGTAATTTTTTACAATAGGCTTAGCTTCAATTTTTGTAGTATGTATGTATAGTAAAACATATAGTATATATTGCTCTTTTTCAATAATATTATAACATATTTGTGCGGTTTTTTGCAATATTATTACTGTAGAGAATAATACACTCATTTTTGTGTTCAGAGATTGTTTATTTTACTGTAAATCCGTATTTTTCTCTTTTTTCTAATAATCCCACCTCTTTTGCGTTCTGACCATACCCCCAGTCCCAAAGGTAACAGATTAGAGGGGTTATACTATAATAAAATTTTCTAGACCACTGTTCACACATCAAGACACCGGCGGATGCACCATATTCTTATAACGTAATAATGTATTACATATATTAACTAACTGACCCGGCAAATGTTGTTTTGCCCCAACGGATCCCTATATTTGTTTACGGACAGTACTGCTGTCTGCATTGCCGCGGATTTGCCGCGGCCAGCTACGTCGCCTAATTTCCACGGTTTTGGCGCGGCCAGCTCCATGGCCTGGTTGCCGCGGCTTTGCCGCGGCTAGCAGCATGGTCAAATTGACGCGACTTCGCCGCGGCTAGGCGACATGGCCTAATTGCTGCGACTTCATCGTGGCCTGAGGCATGATTTAATTGCCGCGGTTTTGCCGTGACCAGCGACATGGCTTACAGAAGCGAATTACAACAAAGCATAAAAATATTCTTAGTACTCAAATACCTATGTAAATAAATTTTCACGGCGATCGGTTGAACGGTGTAGAATTTGATGTGCTGCATCGCCATCTTGTGGCGAGTTAGAACAATGTGGAAAACCTTTCTCCCTGAAAATATACATACATGTGCCAAATTTCATGATGATTGGTCAAAGAGTGTCGAAGTCTCTTAATTACCAATATACCAACATTCATTTTTATATATACAGTATACTTCGATTACCCGAACACTCAATTTTTTATTATTTATATAATATTTACGTTAATCCTCGATATTGTTTAAGATTCGTTATTCATTTCTGGACTAAAAATATTACTATGCTAAAAATATTATATTGTATAATTAAATATTATGTTATAAATAAAAATATTACTTGCCAATGACGTAACCTACTTAACATTTCTTGTATAATTTTTCAAATGTTCGATAATTCGAGTTTTCATTTATCCGTACTATCCCCGGCCCCAGTAGTTCGGATAATCGAAATCCTACTGTATACAGATTAAATGTCGGCGAGTGATTCGGACGATTGCTGCATGCACAATTCCACTTGACCTGTTTCTGATAGGATATATTATAATATTGGCGAATGCTTCGGGGTCAATTTGCGGTACTCTTTACTTAATTTGTTCAGTACACAAGCCGTCTGGGCCCCGCTTCTAGCGATGGCGTTGTTTGACAGCTGTCATTTGAAAAACCAATATGCGATTGATATAAGTAAATGCTACATAGAGTAGAC
>WYDF02024669.1:0-13044 GCA_009867245.2 Adranes taylori | reverse complement strand
TTGGCTTTTTTTTTATTCTAATTTTAATCTCTATTTTTTGCTTGAAAATACTTTATATATATATATATATATATATATATATATATAAAGATAGAGTAACGTACCAAAACCGGTATTTACTAAATGTTGACTTAAAAATTATCCATAGGATACCTGCTAGTGTTAATGAAGTTAGTTATGTGTAGAAATAGAAATGAGCTTCTAATAAACGATAAACCAATAAGCAAAGCAACAATGTCTTGAAACAACATTCATAGCAGAAGACAAAAATCGAGGTGCATATATCATTTGACAGTAAATATTGACAAATATGATCCCGCATTGATCTCCCAACGTAGCATGCTATGAACAAACAAATGAACGGCGCTTCTTCATCTTCTTCTTTGACAAGCAAGAAAACAAGGAAAAGAACAACAAAAAATTCGAAACAGAAAACCAACACACCAGAAGACTGGTTAAAGAAATATAAATCTGTCGTTTGTAGATGTCTCTGAAGTGTTTTAAAACTCTTGTTATGTAAATGATGAACCATTTAGACTTTATTTTGTAATATTTTTATAGAAATTTATTAAATAGAGGAAATAGAAGAAAATTGAACTATTTTTCCGGGATCACGAGAAATCCCGAGATGAGATTGATATTAAAATTGTATTTTATAGGAATAAAAAATTAATATAATGAAAAAGTATTATCGTTTTAGATCATCATATAGTTTTTCTTCTCCTACTACCAAACGTGAAAAACTTTTGTTGTGAGGTTTATATTGATTTTAAAATCAAATACCCTACTGTGACTTTAACAAAAACTATCGCATATTTACTGAAGCAAAAGAAATTGAGTGGAATAATAGACAGGATAAAAAAGTATATTCCTGAAAAATTTAGTGATAAAGAAATTTTTGCTGCCAAAGAATTTGGTTTTCTTAAAAACTAATATTGAACAATTAAAATGATCAATACTTTCTTCGATTGTTGAACCTCGATCTCAAATTAATCCCATAAATGTCTGCAGCAGAAAACTTTAGACTATTGAGCTTATCGGCCTCTATGCTGTAGCGACAACTGTCACAGTACCACTGTGTCGTCGTAATGTGACAGCGCTTAATTGTCAGCGGGACACCAATGACCCTGTGCGGTTGCCAAATCTATGTAACGACCTCTCGTAATCTATTTAATCCGCTAATGGAACTCCCACATGCGACGCGCTGCTATTGGGGAGCACAAATGGCGCAAACGGTAACAGAGTGAAACAGACTTTGGATAACGTCCTCGAGCGACAGGTCAGTTTAAAGTGAGGCCGCACTTCTGAACAGGTGGTTGTTCAGTTGTTGTTCTGCCGTTCCACAGAGGCTCTCTGAGGGCTTGGGTAGCTGTAGTACGCAAGTGAACAAGGTGTCCTAGATCTTGCGGGTATCTGCAATAAACTCATTCACTAATGAGTGAAACACCATTAAAGTTTTAACAAAACCGTCTATTATTCTTTAGAGAAAACAGAGAAAGAAAGATATAAATGCACAATAAAAATGTCAATGATAATCATAAAAAAAAGGACTCAAAGTAACGGCGGTGCATATAAAGCAAAATATATATTAAGAAATAAAATATATGCGGTAGTCAAATAAAAAAATACAACGAAAATAAGGAAAGCCGGTACCAGCAATTAATTATCAATTCACAAATGCGGGATAGGTAGATTTGAATATTTTGGTGCAGGCATGAACGGTATGAATTTTGGGAATCACTAATACTACGTAACTTTGCCCGTGCAAAACGCTGATATAAACCACAACTATACACTCTAGATAAAGGGTAAGGAACTTTATCAACACCCCTTTATGTTGGTGTTGACAGGTAACTAATTCTAGAGTACACCAAAGCTGAACACATATACGAAACCCGTCGACGTTGCCCGTGCACAACGCTGGCTTATGGCACCACTACACACTATAATCCGGCGGTGTGTGAAGGAATCGCAATGTAACGCCTCGGAGCCCGTCGACGTTACTTGTGCATAGGAAATAGGTAGCAGAAAGGAGTGAAGCTATTCAAGAAATAAATAAAACAAGGAATATACTAAACAATAGGTCCTATACAATGTCTCTTACCAAACGTACGTTTTAACTCGCGTCGCTGCTGTGCTTCACGGGTCTCTGCTGTAGGCTCCTGTCTTATATATTTTCAAAGTTTTGATTTGATTATTTCGCTATACATTCGGACAAAAAATCGGATACTAAAATATTTTGTATCATTCTCGCTATTTGTATCCCAAAATTCACCCGTCTAGTCAGTCTCTGTGTGAAGGCCATCTTACATATTTCTTCAGACCAGAGGCGTTCCACTCATTCGCTCAACATCCAGCGTATAGCGTCATATCATTTACGCCACGCAGACGCCACAAGCATATACAGGCAGCAACGCATGCAGATACACGACGACCAAAGTACAGCATTCCTTGCGTGAAAATGTAATGCGAGCGGTGATATCGAATAATAATATTATTTACGTCGTTTCTATATTTTCCCCTTCTCTCAATTATATATAGCTTACTCATATGTTTACCTTTTAGTTATTACAGAACCGTGTTATAATTGTTTATTGATTTAATTGATTACATAAGAAAGGGAATTTGTTACAATGCAGGTAGATGGAATGGTACTTCAAGACTGCAACTGGCGTATGTTCCTACACCTGTTGCTTTAAAATTTGGTAACACAATTTTAAATTGCTTCCAAGGTCTTGAATGGCTGTTTACAGGCGGTTCTTTCAGTAGCGAGAGGGGGGCTGGGGGCATGGGGTATATTTTGTCTCGGACGCAAATTGCAAAGGGCGCCAAACAGTCCTCAAGACAAACAAGATTTTCTGAAAAATTTCAATTTTTACCTTTTTGGCGCCCTCCAAAAAGGTAAAAATTATCGCGAGCGCCAATTATGCTCACTATGTCACTAGTTTGTTTTATCTTATTCTTGCTATTTTGGATGCATATTTACTTTCTTCTCTAGAATGAGAACTAGTACATTGTTCAAAAAAATCATCAAGCATTTGTCTCACCGGTGAAACTATCATGGGAAAGTTGTGTTACTTTTCACACAAAATGCAATTTGTAAGAAAAATCAAATCATATATTTTAATAACTGAATCTTTAAAATAAATTTTTGTTATTTACTTGAATACTACAAAGATGTGTCCACATATAATTCTATATTTCTTTTGGAATCGTGGCATTTTTGTAAGAAATTTAATCTATTAATAATTCATTTCTTAAAATTCATGAATACATGAATATGAGAATGCAGAATTTTTCTGTAAATCAATTTTTGTTACTCGAATTCATTTAGAACGTGTTATCTATTGAACAACCACGAACGGAAAAGATAAATAAAAAACAAATTTCCCAAAATGCAATTAATTCATTACAAAAGCTGTTAGTGCGAGACATCATTTTAATTTTAATACACATATTTCCTTATGGCCCAAGTTTCCCTTTTGTTAAGTATCTACGATTTTATGTGTTAAAGCCAGATATGTTGCAATACCTAATTCAACAGGTGAGACAAGAGAGTCGCATAACCGCCAACGACAAAACAATAACCAAGCAGTTTGTTTAAATATGGAACACAAAGAAGAAGAAAGACATGGGACCGTCGTGCAACAGTCACTTGAAGAGGAAATAACCGTTAGAATAACCGTTAGAAATAACCGTTAGATTAGTTTCTATATAACAAACGAGAAAGCTAATGTGAATATTACTGCATACGTACGAAGTAAATAGAAAATAATTGGAAAAGAGCCCGAGGCTATCAGCAAGGATAAATTAAATTCATTAAAAATTACCATTTCTGTTTTCACGGAGATACAACCAAACCTCCGATGAGTAGGTGGGATTAGGTACAGAATTTTTCCAGATCTGTAATTGTGAAGCGGATTTTTGATTATACTTCATTTAAACAGACAACGAGTTCGACAACGACAACGAGTTCAGACTAAAAGTAAATAAATAGTCGAATATATAGAAGGAGAAAAACGCGCTCGTTTTAGTAATATTTAGTAATCTAACGTCACATTCCTCTTTTTACTTTCGTCAGCCTATTTTTTTATGGGACGAACCCGACGAGAAAAAGAGAGAGGGGGGTGGCGGGGTTGGTAAACCGAAAGTTTCGATTGAGCAACCACTCCACACTGCCAGATCTCCAAACATCCGTACCTGACACGCACTCCACGTAAGATATCGGGGGCTCATCAAGAAGACGTGAGGAAACACGACAACCCACAACTTTCGGCACTTACTTGTGCGTCTCCACTTCCACCAACTGAGCCTGGAGATGTGTCACTTCTACGCTGTCTGCAAATCATAATATCATCATAAATATATCATCGTAAACCCTCAACAGAAAGTTCTGAAGCACAGAACTTTTGAATCTATTGAGCTTTTCGGCATCTATTGAGGTATATGGAACGGTATTTAAAGCCTTCAAGAGAACAACAATTGTCGTAAGTCTCTACGCCTATTGTTTTAAAAAATTTGCAGCTCAATTTTAAATTGTCCTCCAGTACTTGATTTGTAGTTTATAAGTGTTTGTTCCTGTCTTATTGTTGCTATTTCGAATGTTTAGGAATGCATTTAGCTTATCAGTTAAAGTTATTTCATTGAGTAATGTCTGTGATTATTGTACATATTCATGTTTATTTACAGCTTTGGAATGAGAACTACCACATTGTTCAAAAAGGCTATCACACATTGGTCTTGCCAGTGAAATTATCACTGCCTGGGAAAGTTCTTTTACTTTTCACACAAAAGGTAATGTGTGTGTCAGATGAGAATGGTGTCATTAACATCAAATCATATCATAATAAGTGGAACTTCAAAATAAATTCTTCTTTTTCACTTGAATACTACAAAGATGTATCTACATATAATGAAGTGCTTGCATTTTTGTAAAAGATTTAATTTATTAGTAACTAATTTCTTAAAATTCATTAATAATGACATAAATAATAAATAAATAAACACATGAATGCAGAATTTCTGTGAAATCAAATTGTTTCACAGGAATTGTTTTAGATCGGGTTGAATAGCCACAAACGGAAAAAATGACTGAAAAAAACCAATTTCCCAAAATACAATTAATTGATTACAAAAACTAAAAAAATTATTAATGCGAGATACCAGTTTAATTTCAAGACGGATATTTCCTTATCGTCCGACATTTCCTTTTGTTAACTTTCAATAATTTTATCTGTTAAAGCGAGTTTTCTTACAGTCCCGAATGCAACGTTTGTGACAAAGAGGTCGACATCGCATAAGCACGAGCAAGAAACAATAACCAAGGATCGTTGCTGAAGTATGGAACATATAAAAGAAAAAAGACAGGGTACCTTTCGGTGCAAAAGTTGCGCGGAGATGATATAACCATCAAAATTGGAGGTAATATCAACCTTACCACATACGCATGAGAAAATAGAAAAAGGCAGGAAGATCGCCCGAGGCTATCAGCAATGCCAAAATCCGTTATAAGTTACCATTTCTTCTTTCACGGAAACACGATTCAACTTTTAAACGTCACAACAACCACACGTAACTAAATTACGCGCGTACCATAAGTACGCTGTGATTAGCTACAGAATCCTTCCAGGTCTACGATCGTCAAGCGGATATAATGTTGCTTCAATTGTACTTCACGTAAACAGAGGACTTCAAACTGTTTAAAAGTATAATTGACTAGTCGAATATAATGAAGGAGGAAAACGCTTTCGTTTTATAATAGATAGGATAGTCAACATTCTCCATGCCTATTTGGCTCCCAGTCAAATCATTTTTTCAACAGATTTATTACGCTATACATTTTATTTTCTCCTGATTATACTTAGTAATCTAAGGACACCTTCCTCTTTTTAGTTTCGTCATATTATTTTTTTCCGGGACAAACCCGACAGGGGATGTCGCTATCGGAAACCCACAGTTTCGATTGAAGAACAACACACCATGCCACTGGCAGATCTCATTCGAAACGTCGTTACCTGACACGCACTACACATATGATATTAGAGACTCACCACGAAGACGTTAAGACAAACGACAAACCACAACTTCCGAACGCACGCACTTATTTATGAGTCGCCACAGGAGATGTGCCAGTTCCACCGACACCAGGAACACCAGGGTGTAACCAAGGAGGCCACCACCTTTGACTCTATCAATATTATTTTGGGCATAGCGTATAAGTAATGACCACTACGATCCCATCATCAGCCGCTGTTTGCAAGTCATAATATCACCGTAAAAAAATCATCGAAACCGACAACATTTCCTTTATACAGGAAAATCCCAGTATTATTACACTAACAAATATTAATTTATTCTTCCTCGCTTATTACCGGAATACGACTATATAATAATGCCGGTTAGTCGCCAGCCTGCCAAATGAATCTGAGCGCGCTCAAGAATTTCGTAATCAAATAGCCATCAAACAAAAGTATATCTTGTGGTTGAGAACAATTTGGCGCCTCCTACAAACGGTGTCGACCTGCACTACATCTTTTGGAAGTTGACTTTCGCCGAGTATATGAACCAGCCTAAAACAATATACATCAGTTTGAATGTACGTCACATTAATTTATTGAATGCGATTGAGGCGAGAAAGATATGAACGGTCAGCATGTTGTTACTTGTTAGTTGTCAAGATCGAGTATTCTCGTTTTCCTGGAGTGATGTTGATTTTTGTGTTGGTTGTCAGTGGGAAGTCTTATGAGTTGTGCTCTGATCTGTTTCTAAGTGGTCATTTTTTTTGTTTCATGTAGGAAGTGCATCACCAGTGTCAGATTTCTACCGCACTAAAACTCCACCCCTGATGGGATTTTATATAACTAGGGAGATTGGAGAGTTCATTTGAAGGAGGATTTAGGATTTATCATCCTGGAAATAGTGGTAATTTCAAAGTTGAATTTATTTAAACTATTTCGCTCGGTCGTTTTCGCTTCCGGCGGCTGTTTGTTTGATATGGCGGTTCTGATTATTCTATTTGTGCGTGTATGCCGAAATTTCTGGCTTGCTTTTGGATGAATTGTGTAAATGTGCCAATTTCGAATTCCTTTGGAATTTGTTGAGTGTGACAAACCACGGGGCTCCAATAATCATTCCTAGTGTCATGTTTAGTCTGGTGCTTTCTGTAGCGTTATAATAAATCTCACAGCCATATGTCATGGCTGGTTGAATCACCATTTTGTATAATGTGAGTTTATTTTTGGAATTAAGTTTGCTGTTTCTATTGAGTAATGGATAGAGGGCTCCGCATAGCCGGTGTGATCTTTTACGGGTTCCGTTTTTTTGTGTTCTGCGAATCTGAGTGATGTGCCCAATGTGGTACTTAAGTATTTCATGGTTTTACACAATGATATTTTATGACCTTATAGTGTAACTTGTATTTGTGTTTACTGTTTCGATTAGTGTAAACATGGTTACCTGCTGCTTGTCCGGGTTTAGCTTGATGCACCATAAGTCACACTAGTTGCTTGACACCTCCAAGTGAGTTTGTGTTTAAGTTAATGTTCGTTTTTGCTGCTCTGCGTATATAGGAATATCATCAGCGTATACTCCTAATACTGTTTTTGTGGAATGTCGGTTTTAGGTCTAATTGGTAACAAATGTCTAATTGTAACATCTAATATTATTACAGTAAGGCAATAAATAAATATTTTAAATATTTCATTCCTTTCAATACAGATTTTATTGTAGATTTTAGAAGTAGATATAATTATTAAAATTACAATAAATTAGAACTCAAACGGATGATAATTAGTATGAGACACCTTCTTGACAGATTAAGTAAGGTAAACATATTATTCGCCGCTTTGTGTCTGGTGCGGTATCAGTCGTTCTCGATGTAGTATTTTGACGAACCTTTAACCATTTTCAAAGAATATCTTGCACATTCGTGGGAACAATTCGATACATTCGAAGAAGGACAAAAGAAAATGTAAAAGATTGATTTTTGATTTGTATTACCACCTAGATTATTAATCAGAATGTTACTTGCTGTGCAATAGAAATCATTTCTCAACGAAAGCGCTAATTAACTTTTCATGTGCACCAATTTGGTAATAGAAGCATAAATAGGCGTTAGATATAACAAGTATTGATTGCTAAACATAAGTTACCAGTACACTTACTCTAAATTCCATTCCACTCATGCCCATTCATGTAAAGATCAATATCAAACCATCAACTTATTTCAGAAAACAAATTGACAATTTTTTCGTAGTACAAATAAAAAGAACAAAATTCCTGGACTTATTCCAATAAGTATATCATTCCTCAAAATTACCCGTTCAATTCTTCCTCTTATTTATTTCACTCATAACTATTTCCATTATTTTAGCACCCTCCCCGCTTTGTCCCATACATCTATTCCAGCTCACTTCTTCTGTTCTCTGAACTCTTTCTAACGTCAAATCCTTACATTCACCCATTAATGTTCCCATGAATCCTCCCCTTCCCCGCACAGCCTAAATCTCTTTTCATCCTAATTCGTCAAATATCTGTCCATCCTTTCCTCATTCCCGCATCTAAATCTAGGAATCATCTGTTTCTCTCGCATACTTCTCCTATCCTCCATGTACCTTACTATCATCCCTACTACCTTGATTTTATTTTTATCATATCTTCTGTTATATTTGCTCCCTCTTAAGCTCACATTTCTCTCTTGAATTTCTACATCCATCAAAGCTCGTTCTATAACCGCTTTACACTTCACATCACCTCTCGCCGTATTGTATTTTATTGTACACTTATTGACCATCCGCACCTCTCATACGTCTTTATACGCTCTTTCACAGATTCGCTTATTTCTTCTCCTTTTTTCATCTTCTTCATTATATCCATATATGTATACATTTATTACAATTCTTTCTTCGTCTCCCATCATAACATTTTTTCAAAGTTTACTAATTTTTTTACACCCTTTTACCCAAACTTTACCCTCATTGAACTCTTGTAGTACATTTCTGAAGGTGTACCTAAACCCAATAACCTTTTCAAATGTTTCACTCCCATCCTTTCAATAATCAGTCTCTCTCTCTCTCACCACCCATACTTCCGCTCCATAAATCAAAATGATCTTTATTCACAGATTAAGAATCAATATCCTCATTGCCACTGCATCCCCAAACATCCCTTTCCATAAATTACCCAATTTTTCTGCCGCGCCAACACTACGATGCACACTGCCCTTAATAGCAGAAGTAAGTTTGACACGCCTTAAACGCCTTGAAACTAAGAAAACCTCCTAAGAAGATACACTCAAGTAACAAATGGGAGCTAGAATGGGAGAATATTTTTGACAAACATTTTTATTACAAGATTACAAGAATTTCATGTTAATCAAGTTATGTTATTTTTTTCTAGACCCACAAACGTAGCAGCATTGGATTCGCAGTCGCAGTCGCAACAGTCGCTTCATTGGATTCACCTCACATTGATTTGTTATGGTTTGCTCTTCTCGGTAGGTACTAAGAAACAGATTCATGTCTTCGGGAAGCGAACGAATTTGCGCTTGTTTCCTCAAGTGTTTTTTCCATTTGTTTTATGACCAGAGTAGAAAGATAGTTCCTTCTCACAAATGTTTCCAAAGGATTATTTGGCTGGTAAATTCTATTGCAATTTATGCCAGCAATGTCCAGATATCGGAAGAAAATTGTCATTGGACAACTTTGAATTCTCTTGACGTGGAAATCCTTGAGCACATAATATCAATTGTATCGACACCAATTGAGAAAAAGTAAGTAAGTCGGTTTATCGCTAAAACGAGATAGCTCCTATAATTGACAGAAAAAAAATGGATTTTCTGAGGTAATCATCAAATTTCTTTTTGCTGTGAGATTATCACTGGATTGAAGAAATATTTCATTTAAAGAAAATGGATTTTCTGAGGTATTTATTAAAATAACTTAGAAAATCCTTTTCGGTATGTGGGACATAAAAAAATGTATTTTGTGTGGTATTTCTCAAAATTCTCGAGAAAATCATTTTCTGTGTGTAGAAAATTGTACCCGAATACGATAGATTTATTGCGGAATTTATCAATAAATTATAATTCCTTCCTCATCTAATTCTCTCCGGTATATAGGACAGTGCAATTTTTCTGATATATGTATCAAATTAAATCAAAAAATCCTTTTCGGTCTGAAAAAATGCAACGGAAATAATATTCCTAAGATATTTATCAAAAAATACCTATGAACAAATGGATTTTATGAAATGGATTTTTGAAAACCAAAAAACCGGTAGCTTGTCGGTATCTTCGCGCCAAAAACTTAAATAGACGTTTTAATGGTAAATTTTAGCGATATATCAAATTTTTCCTAATTGGTACATATATGAACTAGTTTTCCGATTTCATCGTCTACTTGGCTTTTGTAGTGACATGTTGACAAAACTAAAACAACTTTATGTTTTTTTATTACAAATGAGACTAAAGTTGAGATCTCATTGCATCCAAATAAATGAATGCCAGGTACAAGTTCGGCCTTATTCTTTCTCAAGGTACCCAAGAAAGTTAAACCAACGGATAATAGATATTCAGCCAACAGTTAACTATTTCTTCAGAGGATCAGACAAAGTGTTGACAATGTTAAATGCCTTATTGGAGGTAACATAGGGCCCAAACTTTTGTACTCCACAATATATGAATATTCATGTTGTATGTGTAAAATGTTTGTGAATCACACATGTTATAAATTTTTACGACATACTTGGCCGGTTAGCATGTACTTTATAAAACTGCAACGGCAACGAAAAACCATAAGCATTTTACCGATGATCAAAGATTCACAAACTTTTTGACAATTATTATGAAGGCCGAATGAAAATTTCGAATTGGAGCTTAGTTGTCTGTTACAGATCGCTGTAGAAGAGTAGTAACATCGTCAGAACGAGAGATCTCAATCACAACCGTAATCCACATTCACAAAAATTAGCGCGCAGAATTATGAGCCCTGTTCTGTTTGTAGTAAAAAGGCTTGGAGAAATTTGTTAGGCCATATCATTTTATTATCTCTACCTATGTAAAATTCCAGACCTTGCATTTCCTGAACTTGCTCGACGTCTTGAGCCTCGTCATTATTATTGTCAATTTCAAGATCTAATTCTTCCTCGGAGTCACTGAGTCACTGTTCATCTACTTGGATAAATTTTGGTTCACAAATTGAATGCACCAAGCACAAAGAAAATGAAAACAGTACACTTAGTAGAAATAAATTGGCTACCTGATGTCTAATATCTAAATAAACTAAATGAATAAACATAGTACTTTTATGCTGATAGTAGTAAGATTCCGATAAGGTGCAGTACAATGGAATCTTAATTACGGCAAACAAATGCAATATAATAATGAAAAATACTACATATGTTTTGATGACGCAAGTAAAAAAATAACGTATCGCTGCGCACAGGGGTAACCTACCCTAGCAATCACTAACCGATGTTTGACTATCACTGATATGAGAAATTGTGTAAAGCTCAGAAGAATTCTAGTGGCATCTAGCACTAGACATAGTAATAAGAGATTACAGATCCCTTGCACTCTAATGCACACCAACAGGTTTAGGTTGCGAGGCTTTTATGAATTTGACGGTAAATCAGCGTCGGCGCGTCCTGATTAAGGTTAATAATTGAATCTACTTAAGCAATTTGAAATAAAAGAAATCTAAAAAACTCTTCACTGCTCCATATTGTTCACACAATTTTTAAATAAAAACTGTAAAATTGTATTTCAGTTTATTTGAATATATCTTAATAGATAAAATGAAATATAAAATCCATCTGGTCTTCTTCATTAAATCTGCTTCATCAATAAAATAAAACATCAAAAACACAGCAAGAAAGCAACATTTGTTCCAATCCATTGGTATTAAAAAGCTACATGGTTATTCTTTTAAATCTCTGTGATATGAACCAACTAAAACCTTTAATGGAATGAATTTAACTTATGATACATCTTTCAAATTTACATTAATAATATTTTTTGTATTTCTCTTTTATACATTTACTAAATGTTACTATCCGTAGTTTAGGTTATGATAAATCCGCGAGCCTCAAAAACTGTTTACATAAATATGGAAAGCGAAATTTTATATAATTTTATTTTCAGTGCCAAAGACGAAAACCTATTACTACTACATTGCACATTTTTTAAATATTTTTAACGCCTATATGATGTAAAACTTAAACACAAAATATATGAACTGACCATTTTTTATCCAATAATTCATTATTACAGCGAAACCAATTGTTTTAAAAAGTGGAGAAATTGGAAGCTGTTGAGACAAGTAAATCAGGAATAAATCATATTTTGGCCCATACTTCATGCGTTAAGGCCAGCGCACACAGCAGCGGGCGGACTTATGCAGACGGACAGACGGAAAATCGCCCCCCAGCTTATCAAATGTGCCAACTCACCCAGAAATCCATCCGTCTGCATGTATATGTTTTGGATTCGTTCAGCGGCCGATTTTTTGGACGTCTGTATACATACGTTTAGGATCGCGCATGTGCTAACTCTGTTTCTCAACGCTGTCTGCTTTGTGTTAAAAGCGTGGGTCGTATTTCCTTGTGTTGTGTTTGTTATATTAGTTTTGTTGTAATCGACATGGAACTGTTATTGGAAGCAGTGGGATGTCACCGTGTTGTTCTTTGGGACCCACGTTTGCCTGATTACCGTGACATCAATGCTAGAGAAAAGGCTTGGATAAGGGCGTAGCCAGAGTGGGACAGGGGGAGGGGGGGGGGCTAGCCCCCCTAAATGTTTGCTTCGTGAGAGTTAACAATCTATGTGAATCCGCCTGCCTTGATTTCCTACTCAAGAAGAGTTAATTTGTAAGCTAGATACAGACGAGCAGATTCAGCGGGATGTTCATTCGATCATGATCACTTTCGGCTTATTTTGAAATAAAAATGTTGAACACAACTATTGTACCATTCCATTACCATTCTATTAACATCAATTAATATACAAAAAAAAATTTTTTATTTCGCATATTTTTTGCCCCCCCTCCC
>WYDF02024658.1:0-13044 GCA_009867245.2 Adranes taylori | reverse complement strand
AGATCGACGAAATTGGACAGAGTTACGGGAGGCCTATGTTCAGCAGTGGACTAGATGAAGGCTGTGTGATGATTATGTATTGTTTGTGCAACCATAGTCTATTATTTACTGAGCGGTAAATCTCTCTAAAAAAAATCTGTGCCTGAAAATTAATTTTGTTAGTTAAATTTAAACGGACTTTATTTTTGTTTGACTCTCAGATTTTTAGAGCTTCTGCCAAATTTAACTTTTCACTTTATTTAGTTTATACAGCACTGAAATCAAATCATTTTGATCTAAGCTATGGCCAGTGCCGTTAACGTTTTTGACAAAGTTAGAACTCTCCTTTTAATATTTAACTGCACTTAAGTTCGCACTGCCTGAACTATGTATTCGGCACCAACAGAACTTTTCAGTTTATAAACTCTATTTTGATCTTGCAATTTCATTCTCATCTTTGTTTCTAACTATGGCTTCTTTAAGATTATAAGGATTGGGAAAGGTAATTTGGTGATTTTGTTTTTTGAGGAGGTTCTGTTTATAGTGTGGTGTGTGAACTCAGATTTCGGGTTTTATTAAGTTTCTGTGTATTAGAGTTTTTTCCCAAATTCTATAGAGATATTGTTGGAAGTAGCTATTTGGCAAATACTTTTTAGTTCGGTTATGAGACTTTTTCTATATGTGTCACATGCTATTGTATGCAGCTTCTTAATAAGAGATTGAGTAGTTTGAGAAAGTGTCAGTAGTGTGATCTGTGTAAGTGTTTTTTGTAAATTTTAAAGGTTAGTTTATTTGATCTGCGGTAATAGTTCAATTTATGAAATTTAGTTCTAAAACAAATTTTTCTCTTTTTACTGTAAGTTTAGTTTTTGTTTAATGTATTATGTGTATTAAATGTTCTTGTGGTGTATAATTTTATCTTTGTTTATTGTGCAAAAATTATCATACACATATTAATAATAGCGCACTACTCCTTCTTCATCAGTATTGTTAGTTTCTAGAAATTTAGTATCTACGTGATTCAAGAATGTATCTGCAACTCGATGCTCCTAATGAGGAGTCATACCGACTTGTCACTGAATGTTCCGCGGGCGCCAGCTCCATTTAATGTGAGATCTGGAACTCATGTTGCTGTCCGGTCCCCAATGGCTTACTGAGGGCACAGGTAGTTGTCAGTCTGGTGAGTAAACCAGAGATTCTCGTTCTTGCTGGGAAGCTGTAATAAACTTATGCACTTATTAGTGAAATAGCACTAATGTTTTAACAAAACCGCCTATTGTTCTGCGTAGGCAATATAAACAGAGAAAGAAATATATATTTAAATCTCAATATATTTATGTTAAATCAAAATTAATAACGCAATAATGGAGGTTAAATAAACAAAACCTATATTACCAAGCGGCTTACATAAAACAGTATAAATGCGTAACCATAACCAAAAGCGATACAAATAAAACAATACGAAAGTTCGCTGATAAAAATAATAAGACTATGAAAATACCGAAAGTGTGTACAGGCAAATAATGTTACAAGGGGTGGACTGGGGATGGCGAGTAAGGGGAGGGGATCTATGTTCAAGCACGCAATTTGTCTAACCGGAAAGTTAGGAATCCTAAAAGGATACTACAGGCATAATAACACAGTGAGGCGCCCGGTGTTCAAACTGCAGAATGATTACACTTAACCTCGCGGCGGACCAGTTAGATGTATAAACTCTAGTAGGGGTGAAGAAAAGGAATAATATAGGTGTAATAAGACGGCTGGGCGCACCAGGGTTGCTACTGCCGAGTGAGTACAACTAATCTTGCGGCGCACCAGTTAGATGTTTATACCCTAGTTATATAGGAGTTGGGTCAATGGAAGGGTGGGGAAAGGAATAAAGCTATTCAAAATACATGCAATACAGTGAAACAGCGTATGTTTTATAGAGTCGCTTACCAAAGCGTTTAACTGTTGTCGCTTGTTGCTGGTATATCTGCTGGTTCTAGTGGCCATGGCTGCTGGGTGCTTCATCCAAATCTTGAAAACAGGAACTGATCAGGAAATAAATTTATATGCTTAAAATTTCGCTATTTATTCAAATGAGCATAGCACAATTTTTACTGTGCGGTACCAGTCATTGTGTGGTTATCCACGCAACATTTCATTCCATGGCCCAGGTCTCCATTCAATTCAGTATAACGACGGGAGTTTGCACACTGCCATCACCATGTACCATAGCAGTGTGTCATGCATGCCTGTTTCTATTCCGCTATTCCCAGTTTTCAAATATACTCAGCATAAACAGTAAATAATTATACGTCATAGAACCGCAGAACGCACAAACCAACATTTATACTACATTTGTACGTAGCTATTGCGCTGAATGTAAACAATTCACCTATGCAATAGATCGATGCCTCTATCTCTTTCTAACATACGCGGAATTATACGTTCACAAAAAGCAGGTATCAGCGGCACAGAGCTATGTTTTTAAACCAAATTCATGTAAGAAAATACATTTTTAAATGCCAGCGATAAGAAATTAAATACTTTTTTTTCAATATTCATAAATACGGATCGATTAATAATAAATAACTATTATTTATTTATATATAATAATTCCTAGCTATGAATATACGTTAATAAAAGCATAGGTTAAATCGAATGTCTAACTTAATCTAATAGGGTTACCAAATTCATTTGTTCATTCAATTTAATGCAGTGATTGCTTTTATCTTTAAAGTAACGCGTATCGTTACAAGTATACCTCGGGCATAAGTTATCAGAATATATTTGATTAGACAAACGACTCTGTTTAATTATTATTTTTAAGATCAGTCGTTTATATATCTTCAAAAAATTATAATTCAAGACCTTGTACAATTCATTCTTGTACAGATTCCATGGGATATTTGTTGCATATCCTTTGGTGTTAGCAATGCTATACGACTAAAACACCCAAGCTTCTATAGTGAAGTCATTATTACCGAATTTGTTATTAGTGATTATGCTACATGATCTCAATACATTTTGTTTACAATAGACCACCAAATTACTAGGGAAATATATGGAGGATCCATATAGGCGAGTGCAACAAGTAACGAAGTGTGTCGATAAATCAATAAAAGGTTAGTTTTGTAAAAATATTTTACTCTTTTTTGCTTCACATACAGTCTTTGTCGTTTAAATTTTGTGTACTAAGTGTTAATCATTTTCTTTTATTTAGGAAAAATAGAACAACATGGAACTTATTGGGTTCTATACAATTACGTGCCCGCTTTAAAACAATTTAAATGCCATGAAAGTATCACATATACAACACATGGGGATTTTACATATTTGGATAACATTTTACCAGTGATTGAAAGGTGGCTAGGTCCAGTAAGTTACAATCTTTTGTTACATACAGGTGATCAGATACTTACAGACAGGTGAATGCAAGAAATTAGTTTCATAAAAAATTTTATATGGAATATTCATTTGGGGAACATATTTTAAAATTCAATCAGCGTGATTTTAGGAAAACGCATGGCTACGTGTGCATTTGTGTTTATGTACGTTTGCATTTGTGCATTTGTGTTTATGTAAATTGGTGAAAATTCTCCATATAGGATGCTCCAAGAAAATTTATATTTACATCAGGAATCTAAAATCATATTACCTATTGTTACTTGCACCTAATGAAAGTATTTCGTCTGCAAGTTATTCAATTAGGCGCATGATAACGGGAATTTGATTCTAATTCTAGGCCACAAATATACCCCACCTTTTATTCCACTAAACTTCCCGCCTGTAATAGTGTCATGCGCAAGGTTCCCTTACGATGCGAGTGCACGTCTAAGCGCCTCTTTACTTCAGGAATCCTCAGTAGACTGACTAGCAAGAAAGTCGGTAAATAAGTGAGTAGTAACATTGTTACAGCTCAATGCACATAATGGCATTAAAATTTTAAATTTTGCCAAAAGTCTAAGACAACCGGTATTCCTTGTCTAAAATGTAAGTGTATTGCGATGGTTTAATATGTTTTAACAACAATTGCCTGCATTATTTAAATAGTAAATATTTTAAAAATTATTATTTAATAAATAGGTGAGTGTCGCTATGTATGCTCCAGGAGCGGACTTCAAACACACACTTAACTCTATTGCATACCTCAGAAGTTGTACCGGAACAGACTTGGTGCGAAAATTTATTTCATTTCATGTATTCTTCGATTCAGGTCATATGCCCGAAAAGGTAAACCTAAATTTTTAGGCTCTAAAATACTCATGCTTACAGGTAGTTTTCCTATGTTGCTTTCGGATGATGTTATGTTTCTTCCCTTTGTTTTTGCTATTATAAGTTTTCTATCTTTAAAGACGTATCAAGTTTTAACGCTAGTTATCTAATGTAAATCATATTCCTAATCCAATATTATACTTGTGTATATTTTTAATTGCTTCAATATTAACATTTTGCTTAATAGGTTCCGTCCTTTGCAAATGTATCCGACTGGACCGTAAACTGTACGCAATCACCGCCCTACATCAAAGTGCCAAGTAGCTTGCTCTATAAAAATCAAAAAGGCCTTGTATATCCCATCAATGTAGCACGCAATATAGCTCGTGAGTCCGCACAAACGCATTTTGTTTTTGCCTCAGATGTAGAACTCTATCCAAGTCCGAATGTAATACCAACGTTTCTAAACATGATAGCGAATAATAAAGCACCTATTAACAGGAAAAGTCTGAGAGTTTATCCTTTTTACGTATTCGAGATTAGTTCGACTTCGGTAAGAATAATTTTTTATCATTTAAAATAGTCTGAATTTTATTTTGGAACTTACTTCAGTGTAGATTCTAAAACTAATTGGTTAACTACAAATTACCTACAAGATATAGCTCTGTTTTGAAAGCTTAATCAACCGCTGGATGAAACTCATCCAGCGCTATAAATGTTACCTTATAAGTTCGTCGAGGGATACATAATTTTGTATTGTCGTTCAAAATTGAATCACATTCTTAATTAATTATTTTGTACCAATTATTAATTAACGAATAATCTACATAACTACTGAACGTTACGTGGTATAACCTATGGATATTTAGTAGCAATTCAATATAAATAGGCAATATTTTAAATAGACACCTTTTACATTATATTTTTCATTGCGGTTTATTACCTTTTGTCTACTATAGAAGATACCTCAATCTAAAACACAGCTTCTCGAAATGCTTGCAAATAAAACGGCAATACCATTCGCTAGCAAGTTATGTACGAGATGTCATACCGTACCAGGATATAATAAATGGATAAAAACACCTAACTCAACAGATGAAAGCGTTCAGCATATTTTTTATGAAAGCAAACGTTTGGGACAATACAAGAGTTGGGAACCATTTTTTATCAGTACACATGATGAACCTCTGTACGATGAACGAATTAGTTGGGAAGGACGTCAAGATAAAATGATTCAGGTACAGTAAAGCAATATTTATTAATCTATTTAATTTACTACAATGTAAAATTCTCCACCTATAGCACACTTGTGAGGTCTTTGTCGCTATCTGAAAATCACTTCTAGACTGATTGCTGATAACAGTATTAAGACACAACTAAAAATTCGTGGACGTCATCGCCATCCTATCTTTCATATACTGGAAGTCCTACGTTTTGTTATAACATTTTAATTTTGACCTTATAGCTTTTCTATTAAATTCAATTAGCACAATGGTTATTTAGGGTAAATTAAACAACATTAGTCTATCCTACAAATCGCCTACATATAAGTCCCCCGGTCCCCATATTTGCCACACGCGGACAGCTTTACTGTCCGCTTTGCCATGGTCTCCAACCGTTCGTGACACTCTTTTCGACTAATTTCTAAAAGAGCAGTCTCCGATGTTTAATCGTGGGTATTGTTAAACTCCTTAAACCATTTTTGCCCCCATTTTGAATAGTTGTCTAATGATTACTGGAGATGACGGTTTGCAGTTTCCGCTTTTATGGAGCATTCCCAGTAATCTGTGTCATCAGCACACCGAGCAGTATGGGTATCTAAAGTGCTTGGAGGTTGGAGATCATAGCAGTACATGATGTACAAAAGAGGAGCAAGGACAGACGCTTGTGGCATGACAGCTTGAAGCATGTCTCTAATTTTAATTCAGGGGCTGGGCTCGAAAAGTACGTTATTAGGTACTTTATACGTGTTTTCGAGATCAGCGAAAAAGTTCAACTTTACCAGTGGAGTTGTTTATAATTTAACCCTAATTATTTGTTAGTTGGGATTTTGGAACAGACTTTTGACCCTTAAGTTGTTCGAATGTTTGCCAGTGCGGTAATCGAGTTTTGATGTGGTTTCAACACAACACTCTTACCTATAGGCAATTATATTGCGCCGAACAAGAGCATTGAGTCTGTTCCACTCAGATTTAATTGCAGGGTCTCCCTGGGCAATATACCGACGATAAATTTACCTGTTCTCTTGTACCATGTTTACGATATCGGGAGGAGGATGGCTATTTGGGAATATGCTTTTCTGAAGCTCATGAATACTCTCTGAAGCTGAATTTTGTATGACTTCAGATAAATTGGCAACAGTGTTATGCAAAATATTACTTTGTAAGTGTTGTCAATTTGCATTTTCAATATCACGTATGGTGATTTGTGATGGTGGGGGAATAGGCGCTGAATCTAAACTAGTTTTGACCAGACGTGGAGAATTGTCTGATGTGACTGAAGTGCCGGCCAAAGTCCCTGGCTCAATAAATTCGATAAGACTTTCTGTGCCGACTATATGATCAATAATTGAAAGGCCAGTGACACAGAAAGCAGGTTTTGGATTTCTGATACGTTGTACCGGAAATTGAAAGAAACAGTGAGAATTTCACCGTTTGAATTTCGCCGTGCCGAATCGCCAATGTTGACGTAGTGAGCGTTAAAGTCACCCACAATTATTTCTTTCGGAAGAAGTGAGATGAATTGAAAAAAATGTTGAGAAATGGTTTCAGTGGGTTGTGATAATAAGAAAAGAAAGTGACTGCATAGTCTGTCAAATGGACGTTTGCCGCCACACACTCGTGATGTTGAAATTATTGAGGAAGTTGAAATGGAGTACTAGCAGAATTACGGTGGATAGCCAACGCGGTTCCTCTTATGCTACCTAAGCGACTGTTTTGTTGAAATACTTTGAAATTTGAAATGTTAATGTCGCATTGAATTTTGGTTTCGGTAATAGAGAGAATATGCACTTTGTCGCATAAAAGGAGATTTTTAATTGGCTAGATTTTATGCCGTAGTTCACAGGCATTCACAGTTTCTATGGTGAGCTCCACTGAATTGGAATAATCACGATAGAATCCGTTGTTGTTCGAAAAGGATACGTAGGTTTCCCTACGCAGGAGGTTTCGGTGGACTTGCCCGATTGCTTCCTGTATTAGGGAGCGTTTGTTGGGAAGTAGATTTAGGAGGGCTAAATTAGAATTAGAATGCGGATAAGGTCGTTTGCATGGACGGGGGACTTGAGCGGTGGATCGTCCTCTGTGGTGGGAATTGGAGGGTCGATACACCGGGCGGGTGCAATCTCCTCGCGTTTTTTGGGAACCTCTTGTTTCTGGGTGTCATTTTGGACCATGCTCCATGCCTGCCGCCACAGTTGAGGCATTTCGGATGGGTTTGTTCGCATGCGCGAGAGTAGTGTTTTTGGGCAGCTTAGCTTGTTTTAGCACTCGTTTACCGAGTGGCCGATGGCAAAGTACTTGGTGCATTGATTGGGGATCGCTGTCGGGTTGTTGGATGGCTACGTAGGGTAGAAGCATCCGTATTGATACAAGTGTCTGCGTAAAAAATGGCATATCTAGTACAGTCGCTTGTTTTCACACGGATCAAATTTAA
Source organism: Adranes taylori (assembly GCA_009867245.2). Taxonomy (NCBI): domain Eukaryota; kingdom Metazoa; phylum Arthropoda; class Insecta; order Coleoptera; family Staphylinidae; genus Adranes; species Adranes taylori. The sequence continues at coordinate 5,211 of WYDF02024658.1, read as the reverse complement.
TGGTTTGTTGGTTTGACGAAAAATGACTCGCAACACTTTGAGGTCCTGGGAGCCAGTGGATGCGAGGGCCTCTTATACCTCTTGGACTGAGATGTCCTGGCTTACTCCACTGACAACAAGGGAGTAAGAGTGGTAGATAGTTTTTTGGGTGGCTGCGCCTTTATGAAACGCGGTTGGAAGGTTAGCTCACGGTGGCCTGCGAGCTGTTGGAAGGTTTTTTTGGGGGGATGAAGGAAGGGGATCTAAGGTTATGATGAGCGCCGTATTGTTGGCATTTACTTTAATGGACTTTAGGAGGGTCAGCTGAGAGAGCTGGAAGAACGATTTTTGCGAGGAGTTAGAATCTGGTAGTTTCTTACGACATATTCGCACGAGGATTGTGTTGTGGATTCTGGGGAAAACTCCCTTATAGATGGGTAGGAGGAGAGGGATGAGGCTACTCAGGACGTTCTGTGGTTTGGGGAAGTAATGGTCCTTATTTTTCCTTGTGGTGGTTGGTGCGTTTGCACCTTGTTTCCCGTGTTATCTGCAGGTGCGGAGCCTGCACACGAAGTTGGTGGCTTGTTATGCCTTTGAGTTTTGGTTGATTTTGAAGGCACGCGGGGGAACGACTTGTAAGCGGCCTTGAGATGAGTTGAGAACTTCTGTAAGTTCTATGTTGTTCTTGTCTGACCTATTTATGGGTCTGAAGTTTTTGGGGGCCAGAGGGACGAAGTTTTGTGATGTCCAGCAGCAAATTCTATGGCTTTGGTTTCTTTTAAATTTCAGTCTATAACTGAGAAAAGGAATTATGTGTATACAAAACTTAGATTAAATATAAAAAATTGGATTAGAAAAAAAAATCAGGGGCGAGATTTTTCCTATGCTCACTCGCTGTTTAGACCCTAGTACTCTAGAACCAACCACACGAGTGGGAAAGCCCTATGGTCACCAGTAATGGCACCTACCTTTATGTTGTTTTCTATCTTCTAAATTTCTGTCTTCTTCCTTCTTAAGGCGTATACTAGACCACGCCGCCGAAATAAAAAGAGTAAAGAAAACAAATAAGAATTAAATTCTTATATACCTTGATTACAATTTAGTATTTTAAAACCGTTCTTTATGATAGCTTGTAAATAAGCGCAGGTATATGGCGCAGGTAGGTAGTAAGTTTTTCGGTATAATCCGTCACCTGTCCTTTTTTCGCTCTGCGTGAAGCTTCTGTTAATTAGCGTGCTTGGTTGTCGCCTGCTGTCTTCTCAGCGTGTCGCCTTCTCGCAGTGAAATATCGGGACAGCTTAATTAGTTCCAAGATATCTCGGTCAATTGACCTGCTTGATCAGCTTTTCACGATAGAATGCAAAGGGTTACTTCTACTATCAGTCTTATATACTCATGGTGGGGCATATAATACGAAAAAATATCATCATTTAACGATTGGACATGTGACCTAACCTTTGATATTCTTGAATAAAATCTGTGTACAAAATTCTAATTCACTACTATTTTAGAATATGGTTTCCACCGAAACAAGACGTTTTACTACGAATGCCCTGGAGTCCCCTAATTTATCTCCAGAAACCTAGAAACGACCATCGAGGTTTCTAACGACAGTTTTGTAAAAATGTTCTTCGCCTTCTCTCTTGCGTGTACAATCTACATCCGGCAACCCTGACTGTTCTACAGTCCAGAATTTTTCCAATTGATTGTGGATATTCAGCTCAGAATTCTGTACGAATTGACGCAGTTGCCTTTTATGTTCCGTAAGACAAGGAATTGGGCCTAAAATCAACTATCCAAACTGTCTCTTCTGTACAACAGGATAGTCTTTAACTAACGAGATTTGTCCTCCACAAATACGATACTCAAATTTCTCAGCATCTATTAGTAAATCCAACTTTTCTGGTTTATCGAAATTAGGATATGCCAAGCTAATATTTGAAGGAATACGAAGTTTCGAAAGATCCATTGAATGCGTGGCTTTTTCTACTATTTTGGGTGTGACAACAACTGTAAGTGATATACTAAGGTAACAACTACGAGATTAAACCGATAACACGCAATCATGTTTTGCTAAAGACTCGCATTGGTTGATGGCTACAATAATTAAGTTGATATCTGATTGTTCAATGCCTAATTTGTCACAAAATTCCTGCGTGACAAAATGGCATGGTGTACCTGAGTCAAGAACAGCCTTCTAAACTATTTGCTGATTCTTCAGGTTCCCAACCAAAATTGAAACAGTCGATAACAGCACATGATTATTGCTATGAGCATTAGCACTTCTGCATGTTGAACTTGAAGTAGATCCAATGTTTTCTTTGCTGATACCACAGTGCACAGTGCAAAGATTGCACTGTGCTAAAAATTTAATTATTGCAACAGCTAAAAATTTATTGCAACAGCTAAAAATTTCTCACAAACGTGGATAAAATGACGTTCATCACAGAGGAGACGAAAGATTTTGAAGTACGCTTTGACTGGTGTGCGACATTAGGAGCAGATTTAGACTCTGCTTCTAGTTTTTCCGAAACGTCTGCTCTACTACACACAGAGGGATTCAAGCCACAAAACTTTGTAATGCTAGCTGATTTATTTTTCTTCCACTTGCTCAAAGTGACATGATCTAACTTGGTTGTTATCAAATGTACTAAAGTATCCCAATATTCTGTAGGCTCATTCAACGATGATAAGATTCTAATGTGTTTTGCAACACTGTGATCTAAATAGCACAATTTGTAAGCTGATTCTGTAAGAATTGGTGGGGTCTCGAATATAGTTCTAACATGAGTTCTAACTAGCACATTAGGGTTGTGATATCTATCATACAAAAGATGCTTTGCAATTTCATAATTTTCTTCGGAAAATTCTAAGAAACGAATGATTTATAAAGCAGCTCCTTTTAAGGAAACTTGAACGTAGTGAAATATCTGAATTTTTGTAATGCCAGAACCATTGTGTATTAACGCCTCAAATAAATGTGGAACTACAATCATTTATTTTGCGCCCCATCAAATTCAGGCAGCTGTGTGGTAAGAAGTTTTACACCCTGTTTACACCCAGTATTACACCCTTTTTTTACATGATTTTGTTTTATTTGAATCGGCTTTATTTGAATTTGTATTATTTGACGTGGAAATATTGGAAATAGGCGAAGTCGATTCTGAGTATGTTCTTCATATTTGATCTACTTCTGCTTTTCAACTATTAAACAAAATTTCAAGTTTCCCTTTCTACATATTCTACTAACGGATCTTCAACAGTTGATTCTAATTGATCCTGAAATTTCGTTGAAAGTATCGAATAGAATATTTGCCCTATCTAATCTACCTTGCAATTCGGAAATTAATTTTCTATCTAGTTTTTCCGAATTAAAAAGAATCGCCTGTAGTTTTATGACGAAATTTTAAAAGCTTTTAAATTGTGATTTGATACTCTCTCTTTTTCTACGCGATAAATCAGCCGTTTTATCAAATGAATTAAAAAAAATCTAACCAAAGTGTAATTTGATTGTTCATAAAATTCGAAATAAATCAACGAAATGTGAAATAAAAGCTTTGTTCAATTTAAAGATCTAGAACTATTTTGAATATTCTATGGTTAAAATTGGAACGATATATGTTATGTACTTAGAGAGAGGCCACAACACGGCGGTGCGACGACGCATCGCAAAACCGACGTCGCACCGCAATGTAATGCGATGACGCAAAGCACAAATTTCATCCGAGAGATCAGAAAATTCATTCAATTCGTTCACATGCACCGCACAACACGTATCCTACGACTGCTTGCGTTCAGACGCATCAAGAAAAAACCAAATAGGAAATACTGGGTGCATCAATTTCTAACTATCATGAATAACATTGGAAATCACTTAAAAAGAAGATATGAGGAGTTAAAAACAGATGAGGAGAAATTTTTTGAATACTTTAGAATGAGTATAACAAGTTTTAAAGAAGTATTAAGACTGCTGTCTCCTCATATACAAAGGAAATTCATATTTAGAAAATCTATTGAACCTCTGGAGATGCTTGGATTAACTATAAGGTTTTAATCCACCTATAAGGAAAAACTATAAGGAAAAACATTTTAACATGTCTGTATATTTTTTAAAACGACAAGCCATCGTCATATAATGTTGTCTGTGAGACGCTAGTGGAGACAGCGATGATGGTTGGTAGGCACTCTGAGGTCTTTGGTAGGCGGTGTGCTGAAAGAATGTTTGGTTACCACTCTGAACGGATGAGTGAGCTGTTCAGATTGGATACTCACTCTGAATGGGTTTGTGCTGTTTGGTACCCACTCTGAATAGGTGTTTGAGCTGTTTGATACCTACTTAGATTTATTTGGTAGCTCTGATAATGTGATGACTGTTGTAAATCAGTTAATATTTGTAGGACGCGAATTTGAAAAAATAAAGATTGTCTTTTAATTTTTCCAATGATGGAAGAATGCCTTTAAAAAAGATAAATGCCTACTTTCAGGTTTTTCTGAAGAGATTAAAATATGCTTCTCCAAATCCTCCATTTTTACTTTACGCGATGCAGGCTGGTAACGCGAACTTACTGTTTGCTGCCCTTGTCGTGCTAAGGTGCTTGCTCTTATTTCTTCATCTTCGATACTAGATATTGTTTCATTTTTAGAATTTTATTTAAAAAGAGTACCTGGTTGTAAAGATGATACTGTTTGCCTAACTAACGGAGTTTTGTTTCAAGTAGCTGGCAACAGGAAATACAATTCAATAAATGCATTACACGTATTATGGAAAATCTACAATCACAAGAATTGTAAGATATGTTGGCCATGCTATATGGGATCATCTGAAAAATCTTGAAGTACCAAAACTTACAGAAGTGCTGATGGAACAAATTGCTCAAGACTTTGACAAGAAAACCAACTTTTCTAATTGTATGGGTGCACTGGATGGCAAACACATTCGCATAATAAGTCCCTATCACGGTGGATGAGTTTTCTTCAGTTGTGAAAGGTTTCAACTTGTCTAAACAACACACCGGTACGACATATGATGCAAACTAAACAGCGCGCCAACTGCTTTGAATATGTATGTCTTCATGTATACAGCTAAAAATCATCCGATTCACTAATACACTGATAATTGCAATACGATATGAATTTTTATGCGAATCGCTGACCCGTATGTGGCGAGAAGGACCAAATATTTGAGATTATTATATTTTATTTTTCACTTTTGTTTTCGATATGTGGGTTGTA
>WYDF02024647.1:0-13045 GCA_009867245.2 Adranes taylori | reverse complement strand
GTTAATAAATGATTTTGCAGTGTCTTGATCTGCTACTGACGTAGAGTCTTGTGCTTCTCTTTCATCGCAAACATTTTGCTCTCTTAATACGTTAAATTGTTAAACGATCAATTACTTCCATTCTTCTTTTATTTTTTTTAACTCAAGTATCAAAAAATTTATTTTAAATCTTTATGCTGTCTTGAATTTTGAATCGTCAAACGATCAAATAATTTAAGTTTTATTTAAAAAAGCCGGTAATTCAACCGGCTGACACCTCCTCGTGATATTTTATAGCAGGAACAGCTGTCCTGATATTTTAAATCATTAAACGATAAAGTAATTAATATGTAAAAAAACATGTAAAGCAAGTATTCAAACCATTCTTTAATGACAAAAAATTCTGCGGTCCTCATTCTGTAAAACGTTAAACGAATAATTAAATCAGTTGTTTCTTTTAATCTAATTTTAAATCAAGTATCCAAAAATTATTTACTGATACCTTTTAAAATATTATGCTGTACTGATACTTTAAAACGTTAAACTAACAACTAATTTAATTTTTATTTAAAAAAATGTAAATCAAAACATCAGTTAAAACATTCTGCTCTCCTGATACTTTAAATCGTTTCACAAGCAATTCCTTTCATTTTCTTGTAATTTTTTTTTAACTGAAGTATCAAACAATTTTTTTAAATTACACTTCAAATATTTTACTGTCCTGATAATTTAAATCTTTAAATAATCAGTTAATAGGAGTTTTCTTTTAAAAATTTTTTAAATAAAGTATGCAAAAATTCTGTAATAGCACCTATTAACATATTATGCTGTTCTGATATTTTAAGTAGTTAACGATCAAATAATTTAAGTTTTCTTAAAAAAACCTATATATCAGGTATTCAGGACATTCTTTAATGACATCAGGTAAAACTTCTGCTGTCCTGATACTTTAAAACGTTAAATGATCAATTAATTCCATGTTTTATTGTAACCGAATTTTAAATCATGTATTTAAATATTATTTACTGATACCTTTTAAAATATTATGCTGTCCTGATACTTTAAAATGTTAAACCATCAATTAATTTAATTTTTCTTTTAAAAAATGTAAACCAAGAATCCAAAAATTCTGTAGTGACATCACTTAAAACATTCTGCTCTCTTGATACTTTCAATCTTTAAACGATCAATTATTTCCATTTTTCTGTTAAATTTTGAATGATCAATTAATACCACTTAAAGTATGCAAAAATTCTTAAATGGTATCTTTTAAAAAATCTTATGCTGTCCTGATATTTTAAATCGTTAAACGATCAAATAATTTAAGATTTCTTAAAAAAAAAAACTTGTAAATCATGTATTCAAAAATTATTGACTGATACCTCTAAAAACATTCTGCTGTGCCTGATGGGTTTCACTATTTTGGTATTATGGATAATATAACTTACACATGTTCGCTTTCGTCTGTTTCATCCGTTTCGTCAAAATCACTACTACTTGGTGGTACATGAATAACTGATCTTCTCGGCGTAACCATTTGATTATTCAAAGTTGGTGCATAGTAACCAATACATTGGGTTGGCGGTAAATCTGCTAGCATTTGTCGTACCTGAAAATAAAAACAAAAGACAAGATATTTTTTCAAGTTTCTAGTTTAAAGTTCTATTAGGAAAGAAGTCAACTATTTTTATCACCTGAACTTGTCGACAATGACTTGTATGAGGTGCTCTAACCGTTGCTAATAGTGCTTTCTTTGGAGTGTGCGAATGCTCTTGGTTATCTCCCGTTGGTAATTTTTTATAATAGCAATTGTTTTGATTAAGTGGTACTAACTGAATAGAACAATCTGAAAATAATTTTGTATGTATAATATATTTTAACCGATACTGAATACTAAGAACATATTTCAAATAAAATTTCTTACCATCACGTGATTTTAAATTAACTTTTATATTTCCTTGTGAAGATCTGGAATAACCATCCAATGGAATTTCATCACTTATAGTATGTTCTTTCGTTGAGTATTTACAACAAAGTATCGTGTAACCTTTTCGAACACCTCCAGCAAGCAACGAACCCAAAATTGATAAAAGGATCAGCATTAGGGGCACTCCTATTAGAGCATAAATGATAGCGATGAGTTTTCCTAAAGAGGTTCTTGGTGATAATTTTCCATAACCTAGAAATTAATATTATTACAATTAGAAAATTTGTTTATTGCGAATGGATTGATGGATAAAACTCATAAATTAAATACTATGTCGGAAGCTACAGGTGGCTACAATAACCACAAACTATTCTTTCTAATCTTCTACTAAATACAGATTCGGGCCATACCATCATAAATGAACAAAACGTGTCGTTGTTCCAATCGTATATTTTATTGGAATAATAATAATAATACATAACGTCAAGGTTGAAATTCGTAACTAAATATAATAAAAGTCTATGAAAATAAGTAAAAATGAGTAAATAATTGATACACGACAGAAAACTGATAATCAAATGTAAACTCTATTCCGAATAATACGTGACATTGGTAAAGTTCAGCGGCTCCATTAATCTTCTAGGCTAATATAAGGTATCGCTTTCATCTTCGTAGGCGGAGTCCTGGTAAATCGTAGGAGGCATATTCTTGACTCGGAGAGTGCAATAGAAATGAAAGCAATAGAAATGGGTGGTATGCAGTAGTGATATGTAGTAAAATAAATAGATCTACTCATCATGAGTTGGCAACCTTATAACAAAAAGACTCCATAAAACAATATATGTCTGTCTGTCTGTCTCTCTATACATAAAACTTAAAACGCATCATCCTGCATAGATAAATAAGTGAACATTATTTAAATTTTTGCCGTACCATATTTTAAATGAAAGATCATATTATTCACAACGCATTTATAAAGAAATATTAAGAATATTATATTGAAGATGCGTTCTAATATAATTAACAGGTGTAATTTAGATGTATTTATAGTAATTAAATAATTATTTCTTCCGAATTAAGAACGTAAATATTACGACATATTGTCTGCTGAACAAATACGTCGCGCCTATAAAAGAAAGTAATATGTGATCATTTGAATAAGAAAGAGAGAGTGTACGATTGTTTACGTCACTGGAAGGACGTATATAGTTTATAATAATAACTAGCGTAGTTTCCGTGTGTATCTGCGAGCACGATAGTAATATAGATGACCGCATGAATATGAAAGAGATAGATCGAATCTATCTCAAACAGACCACCTTGATCAATACATTTTTTCTATCTATATTTGGCTTTAACACCGATTTTCAAAGGCAGCAACAAAAAATGCCGGCCTTGGTGAATTGTTTATTTACCCTATATGACTTATATATCTTTAGCTTCTAACCCATGAGGAGCAAAACGCTATCTTGCTCCATACATATTTCCTGTACCTATATTTGTCTTTAGCACCTATTTACTCAAGACTGGGACCAAAATTTCCGGCCTTGATCAACCGAGATCAACTGAGAATCAAGTACTACTCTCTCGCGACCATGTTGCTTAGAAGTCTTGCTTTAACTTCTAACTAATTTCCAACGCTGATTTGTGTTGCTCTTTATGGCAGTGCGTATTGGATCTGGAGGTGTGACTAATGGTCTATCAACTAAGAAATGTCCTGGCGTCAATACGAGAATTTCGCCAATGTCGTTCGATTGACATAACGGTCTTGAGTTGAGATAGGCTTCAATTAAGCACATTACGGTTGCCATCTCTTCATATGTTAGCGGTGTGGTTACAATTATTCTTTTAAGATGGTATTTCATTGATTTTACTCTAGCTTCCCACAATCCACCGAAACGGCTTTAACAAATTTGGTTACATCCGTATCACTATTCAATTCTAGGCTTCCCATATCTGCTTATGGTCCTTCGAACAGGATTTGATTTATCTACGTATGTTTTGTTTATAATTAACGAAATATTTGTAAACAATTAAATAGCTAGATATTATTTTAAATGAAAAATGCTTTATAATAATTAGAAAATGAATGAAATATTTTCTTTGCCTCTTCTATAGTGGGACTGCTAACCCTGGTCAATCTTAATTGAATACAGCTTCAGTCAACGATATAGAGGAAATATGTTGACCATAAATTGATATAATAATAATAATAATAATAATAATGTGATCTCACTTTCGTCTGTGTGGATATGGAATGAGGAACGTAGACATGGAGAACTAGAATGTACATAAGTGGAGACATAGTATCGCCACTATCAAAGCCTTGAAGAGACAGTGATTTCAAGAGAATGAAATATTGGAACTTCAATCCTATCAATTTAGTACATAAAATTTGTTAAAGAACATACATTCAATGAGTTTAAAATATATTTCGTTATGAAATAGTTTATGAGATATATTCTTACCTATAGTAGTAAGTAGCGTTAATGAATAAAGGAACGCTCCGGCAAAAGTCCATCGTGGTGTTGCCCGACCTAGGGTAATTACTCCTATTCCTCTTTCATTTTCTTCAATACGTCCAGATTCCACAACTGCACGTTCAAATCGTTTCAATTGTTCGGTTACGAGTTTCGTCCAGTTTTTTTCATATAAAACGTTCAAACGTTCTGAAAAGAAATAGAAATACAAAGAATGAGACAAGCTAATATTTATATACTAGATGATGACCCGTCGTAAAATTACTATCCATTACCAGGTCATATTTTATTTACCCAAAAAGTTGGCTTATTTGACCCCTACTAACTTTTTTGTAACCCAAAAAACTTGGGTTCTTTGGTTCCTACCGGTGTGTTTCGTAACCCAAAGAGACTTGGCTCAACTTGGGTTAACTTGGGTTCACTTGGGTCAACTTGGGTCAAAAGCATTCCAGGCAGACGGACAGACAAAGCTAGGCGTTTATATATAAGTATCAAAAGCGTTACAGACTGACGGACAGACAGACAGACGGACAAAGCTAGACGTTTATATATAAGTATCAAAAGCGTTCCAGACAGACGGACGGACAAAGCTAGACGTTTATATTTAAGTATATATTTTATTTATTTAATTAATATTACGCATACTAAATACTTGTAATTTAAATTGACATTTGAGTTCAATGGAAATTCTAATTTTAATCAAGTTATTATTATAAAAACTTTATTATTTAATTCGCTATTAATTAAATATTGTCTCTTTTCTATTTCCAAACAAAAACAGGACGTTTTAATCCTTACAGAAAGCGTTACCGCCATTCGCGACATCCTTTTAAAATAAATAAACAAAAAGGAATAGAGAAAGTTAGTTATATATTCAATCTGTTAATCTTAGCCATCAGAAAATCCTCGCGACATCTCTTAATTCTACGTTTATTTTTAAAACATACTTTATTGATTAAATCATATTAAAATTTTCCTCGTTTCATATAATAATGTAATGGAATAGTCATCCTTTATAGCTCATCTGAATATTTTGAGGACGTTAACTCTGAAATCGCAAATGTTATATTAGAAGCATAATCGATGGTTTTAATTATGGATAAAATTGCGTTCTACCTACTTCTGTTCTTTGGTCACGTGCGATATTTAATATCCGTGCTTCGTTGAAAACATTCGTCTTATGCATATAATTTACTAATTTTTGAAAACACTTATTTTATAATGTCCAGGATGTTTTAGCCATAGAAAAATTGATTAAAAATATAGAGAATGTAATGATTGAAATTAATATAATTATTTATGTCTTTGAAAAAATTACCCCACTCGGGAATCGAATCTAAGCCACCATCCGTATGACGATCAGGTGACCAAACCACTAAACTAAACGGAGGGAGAATTTCAAAGAACAAACAAATCCTAACTATAAATTCTTGTAAACATCCTTTCCCGCTTCATTCATTCCTGCCAAATACAGACCAATATCCTCATCCATGGTCACTCAAAACTAACCATTTTCTTAAAACCTGCTATCCAAAGTTGTACTTCTCAACCTCTCAAACTTATACCATTCTGTCCAGACGTAGATCTATGAAATCCCATTATTCACTTCCTTCATCTATTCTGCACCCTCTATACCTCTTCTTTCTTACCTCATTGTCCTTTAAACAGAGACATCTTCAATCATTGTTCTCATTTAAATAGATTCACCAAACATTCTTCCTCATAAACTTTTCATCGCTTCTTTTGCGTTTCTTGTAACCATTTTTAGATTTCCTTATGGACCATTTTAAATTAACACGCAACCTATATCGCTTAAGACTTTCTATTTTTTTTTGCTTAATTGCGCAAAGGCCTCTGTCTTTCTTTTTATTGACGAGTGGATAGTCAGTAAAGTCGATATCAAAATGCTCAATCTGTGGTTATGTGGGCTTCACCTCTAGTTGCGAAGATGGGACCCACCAAAACCTCTCGGGCGTCATTGTCAAACCTTACCGCTACCAATTTACACATGACTTCAGTAAGACGACCTGATGTTGTAGGCCCTGTCGGTTTCATAGACCTTGCTTCCTAGCCGTAATCTAAGAAAAAGCTCATCCGCTGTCTATTCAACGTCTAGACCTATTTGCCTGCCTATCAGAGCTGACTTCACGCCCCTGATCATACTCGCGCTCCCTGAGGGTTTTCTGGCAAAGAATAACTGCAGTACCTCCCAGACATTGTCATCAACACACAATCTGGTGGTTATTTTGTCCGGGTGGAAGTCTGCCCCCAGGACAACCTCCGCGGCCTGTATTTCATTAGTCCAGCCGTTACATCTAAACAGAGTGTGCTCAACTCTATCAGTGTTTCAAAGTCGCAATATTCGCATATATCTGACCCTCCAACTATGCGGTGCAGGTATATACCAAAACTACGATAGTACTTGCGTGAGATAATAGTAAAGGTTACCGCGTTTCGCGTCATGCCAGGTTCTAACACAAGGGATGAGTCTATGCATCCATCTGCCTTTAACGTTGCTGTCACATTTCGCTTGCCAGCTAGTTAGGGACTCGGAGCATTTTTGTCTGGCCGTTGTCCTTCGCGTGTAGGTTCTTGCTCTTTCTGCAGTCGGGAGCTTTATTGGCACATTCAGTGCGTCGAGAGACACTGCTCGATGTGCACATGTAACACCGAGAAGCCCTACGCGTTGTGCCCATTCCAGGAGTCCTGCAGTCCTTGCTGTGGACAGTGTTTCTACCAAGGCTGGCGCCACGTAGAGAGACGTGGACTATATGATACTGTACTGTAGAGGAATTTTTCGTAGCATGTTTCACATGTGCGGCGAGGCGCAGCGACTTGTCCAGTACGATTACTATGTTCTACGACTATCGGTGTCCCAGTACCCTGATATCGACTGGGGACACTTTTCTTCTTCTCATTAGCTATATAGCCTTTGTTTTCTGATGTGCAATGCTCAGCACAATTAAGCCACTTGCTTTATTGAGATCTTCCTGCAGTTTTGCAGCGTTCTTATGTTTTACCATAAAAGCAATTTATTCGGCGAAGGCAAGAAGCTGAACGCTCCGCGGAAAAAATTACTTTAAGTAAACTGTCATACATCACGTTCCACGGAGTTGGACGCAGTACAGAGTCCTTTTGCATCCAGCAAGTCTGCTTCCTTGCTCTTCTCGTCCCTTTCACTGGATTGTACATGAACTCCCTGTTCTTAAGGCCTCTTTATACTTTCTGTTTAATAGCTTAAGGCGTTCCCTCGAGCACTTTCTTTATGCCTGTTTAATATTACCTCCTTCTCTTCCTCTACACTCATATTCTCATTCACCTTTCATCCATCTCCTTCTCATATGCTTTCCCATTCTCTTTATTATCCAATTCCCTTTTGCATTTTGTTTCCCATTCTCTCAAATATATCCCTTTTTTCTCTCGTCCATTAAATCTGCCCTTGTCATATGTTCACATGTTTTTAGTTTTTAGATTCCTTATGATCTTTGCGTCTTTTCATTCGTTTCTTGTTCTTCATCTTTTATCTTCCTACTTCGATGCCCCTTCAGCTTTATTAAACCCCTCCGGTGTTGTTTTTCCTTTTCTTCAATTCTTCAGTACTCCCCTTACGTTATTCTTCTTCAAACATATATCATGTACCTCATGTACCCTCCACCGTGTTTCCGACTATACTATCTTCCTTTCGTATCCACATTTCAATACACCCCCTCTATTACCTCCTTCACTTCATTCCATCTTACATAAAACTCTTTCTTCCTTTATTATTACATTTATACTTGATCTATTTTCTCGATTTTTCCACTTTAACATCCACAACGATTCTACTTGATCAGTTTTGACTCTATTCCCAACATTTATTTAATCCGGAAATGCTCTGGCTCCGTTATTGATAATTATATAATCAATACTGAGTAAAACATCATTTCGAGTTTTCTAACCAAGATGTTTTATGTTTCATATTTAAGCTCATTAATTCAAGTTTACCTTACATCACCAATCTTAGCATACCATATTTTTCCCTGTATATTAAGGCATAGCTAAATGTTTCTTGACAGATGTTGCTACCTCATTATTCAGCTATACTCGAGAGCCTCTAATATTTCGAAAACCTCTAATAATTGTACGTAGTTTTCATTTGCAGTCCATGATGTCATACAATAACACAGCAGTGCCTATTACTAGTTTTAAAGCAAGGCATCCTAAAGCATAATAATCCTATTCAACATAATCATTCTAATTCTTCCAGTCCTATCGTTCTTCAATCTTCAAAGCAAAGTTCAATTACGTAAATACACCCCTTTCCTCTTCTTTCAGTGTTATTCAATGGAACAGTCGCGGCCTTAATGCTAATAAAACCGAAGTTGTTCATATTTGTAATATACAGGATGTTCTGAATGAAACGAGACTAGCTTTGGCAGGGTGGCGGGCTTGGCAGGAAAACTGATGGGGAATGTAGTAGGATGCCTTAGCAATGACAAGCAATAAACCGCAGTTTGCTTCGAGCGGTGTTACGAAGCAGGTCGCTTGTCGCGTGAGACGCTGTGTAGGTATATTGTCATAAAACACAATGGCTCGGTTGATCGAGCAACGGTACGCAATTAAATTTTATGTCCGGGCCGGGAAATCTCGGACTGGAATCCCGGAAATGTTTAGAATAGCGTAGGGGTTTGAATGCATGTCAATATCCCAGAATTTTGTCTGACATAAGGCCTTTAAGGAGGGAAGAGAGAGCGTTGATGATGAAGAAAAAGGTCGACCGTCAACAATAACCAAAACAGAGGAAAGTGTTAAAAGAGTGCGTACGTTTTTGAATACCGATCGACGTTTGAATGTGCGATTAACTCACGATGAACTAAATTTGCCAAAAACACAAGTTCACGAGATTGTGTTGGACCATCTTGGAATGCGAAAAATTTGCGCCACGCTTGTGCCCAAAATCCTCACCGACGCCAACAAGGAAGCAAGACTGACGATTGACGGAGAGCAAACCCCGCAGTCTCCTCGTCGCAGTCTACACGCCGCAGTCTCCTCGTCAAAAAAAAAGGCACGGATGACCAAATCCGAAATCAAATCAATGCTCATTGTTTTTCACGACGCCAAAGCAATCATCCACAAGGAGTTTGTCCCAGCAGGAACAACGGTCAATTCCATTTTTTTAAGTCGAAATCCTCGAAAGGCTTTGCAGTGTGGGCGTCGCCCACACTCGTCCAGACAACGCCAACAACTGGACCCTGCACCACGACAACGCGCTGAGTCACACGGCGAAGATTGTGCACAACTTTTTGACGAAAAAAGAAGCTCACTACGCTTCCACAAGCTCCCTACAGTACTGATGTGTCCCCTTGTGATTTTTCCGTGTTCCCCCGGCTGAAGAAGGACCTCAAAGGACGCCGATTCGTATCCATCGAAGCTGTTCAAACCGTTGTGACAAGAACCCTAAACAGCATTTCGGAGAAGGAATTCCAGTACGCATATCTTCAATTTCAATAAATCGAGTTCTGCAGCTTTAGTCTGGTTTCATTCGCGATAGACCCTATAAATTCCTCTGATATAGTTTTTATAAGCGAATCATGGTTATCACCGCAATGCAACTTCTTCCAGAATGGTTACATTTGTAATTGTCTAGAGCGACCAGATGGTTATGGCGGGTTAGCAATATTCTCCAAACCAAATTTCATAACTAGTAATGTCGTTTCCAATCTTCAATGTCACACGGACATTCAATGTGTTTTCTTAAAAATCTCGTCATTCTCATTCGCTTTCATTTATATTCCTTCACATGTCCACGTATCCATAGAATTTTGGAGAAATGTTTTGGATAAAATTAATCCTCCATTTATAATCTTAGGCAATTTTAATGACAATAACCCAATGTGGGGCACCTCGTTCTCCAATGCGAACGGCACCTCCTTATTTAATTTCATCGAAGAACAAAACATAATTCTGCTGAATAGTGATTTTCCTATAAGAGTCAACAATCCGTCTCAAAATAATAATTCAGTTGATATCGCGATCTGCTTTACAGACCTTTCTGCAGACTGGGAATGGGAAATAATAGACGACCCGTATGGTATCTATCACTACCCCAATTGTTGATCATGTCAACACAGCCGCCAATATATCCATTCCTTTCAAGACACCCTTCAATAGCTCTGGTCCGTGTCCTTGATGGGATGGCATATTCCTGTCCCTGTTTCAAAAAAGAAAGAGGTTTCATAAAATTCTAAAAATCAAAGGGAATTCAGAGGTTTACCTAGACTACAAACGATAGCTCATATGTTATTGTCTTCAATTTCTATAGACGAATTCAACAATATTTTAAGCACAATGTGGAAGATTCTGCTCCAGGAATAGCCACGATCACTTATTCAATGATTAAAAATCCCCATCAATTCATCAAAGTGATTCATAATTTAATCGCTTTTAAAATTTATTTCCTATATGGAGACTCGAATAGGTCTAAATATTCATAGATGGGCCTTCCCCAAGGTTCCGTTCTCAGTCCAATATAATTTAACAGAATTTCTTAAACTCCTTCCTCCCTCAGTCAAGATTCTGATTTATGCGGACGACGTGACTATCTACAGCTCCAATAAGGATATTAATATAAGTAATCAAGATCTTCAGATAGCTTTGTGCAGAACGAGTCAGTTTCTCTCTAATATAGGGCTCTGTATATCGAATCTAGGCCTCTGTATATATTCTTAAATCGGTCGCAAGGATCTACTGGGGCACCTACCCCAGAGATTCTGTTACTTTTATACAGATCTGTTATTCGATCTATTTTGGATTATGGATGCTTTATTTATGCAGACTGCGCTAAATTCAAATGGATAGAATTAACCTCATTCAATATACCGCTTTAAGAATTCGCTTAGGTTTAATGCGTTCATCTCCTACAAGATCCATGCAAGTAGAAGCTTCAGAACGTCCTTTTATTCTTCGATATTTCTGGCTAGAAGCAAAGTTCCTTATAAAGAAATATTCATCATTTTTTTTTAAAGTACCATTTTCTCTTCACTTTTTATATGAATCTTTCCAGCTGTTCCAATTTTCATTCATATACTTCCTAGATATTGTATTGTATAGAGATGCTTTCATGGTTGGGAGTCACATTCGTATTTCAAATGTTAGTTTTATTAGGCAGCATAAATTTTGATTTATTTATGTTTTATCTCGAGTTTATTGCAGATTTATGATTGCAGTTTATTATATTTAATATTTGACCCTTGTATAAAGAATACACCTTGTCTAATATCCATATTTATGGCTATTTATCAAATGTTTCTACGTCGCAATGTTCACCAAGAGAACAAATTTGAGAACAATGTTTGAAACAAAGAAACCATTTACAAATTAACCTATCCCCTATTGAGCCACTTGCTGATGTACGCACATAGTGATATAGTTAGACAGTAAATCCCTCTCGTCCAATTTAATTTGCGCCGACAAGATGGAGGAAAGAATTTACAAGCGGAACCGAAATATGTCTATGCAAAAGTTGGATTTCCAACAAGATTCAAGAATTATAATCGTTAAAACTTTAACAACTTGGCATCAAATATTAGCTATCTGCTATATAGAAGTTTATAGAAAATATTTGTTTTGAATGGTTGATCAAGACAAGTTGTTATAATAATAATAATGCATAAACCATTACTCAAGCAAAATTTTACAAAAAATATAATACATTTTTTGTCTAAACAAGGTATATCTTTTAGTTTTTATAAAAACAATAAAATACTGGAAATTTTAGGCTGTCATGATGTGACACAGTCATTCATATCACATTGTTACAATGCTTTACAGCGACCAAGAAAACGAGGTGAAAATAGCTCACAAGCAGATTCGTAGACATCTATTTATTTATATAATTAAAATCACATTAAAATATAATGGTGAATGTTATGGGCTGTTTCGATATACCCGAAAAATTCACCATTTTATTCTTTAAATATGTACGCACTACACGTATGTTACAAATAACTTGCATTTATTGACGTAAAGTTAATAAACTTTGATATACACGTGTTTAGAAAGGATTTGAAAATATCATAGACGTTCGGCAGCGTTCAGTGCTAGGGCCATCTCTGTGAACATAAGAATCAATGCTAAGCCCAATAGCTACTAAGACCATTGATGTAAGACCAATAATTGGAAGGAAAGTATAGGATTAGACTTTGCAACCAACAAAACGAAAGCCACACTCCTAACCGACAGCACTGAGCAGAATCGACCTGAGTATCAGCCAAAAATGGCTAGTACTGATTAAGAAATTCAATATTGAATGTGGATATAATATGCCAAACAAAATTTCCGATTTATTGTACAACGCAAAAATTAAAACAGATCAAATCGAAAGGACGACGGTATATCAAATATCATGCAGCGATTGTAACGCCACCTACAGCGGAGAAAGCTATAAAGATAAGATTTAAAGAACATATTACAAACAAACATAAATCAAACATAGGCAAACACATACTAGAAAGTAACCATAAATTTGAAATAAGCAACATGAAATTAATACACGAAGAACACAAAGGAACTAAACTTATACTACTAGAAGCATTCTTCTTCTTTTTCTTATTCAGCCATTGAATATCCACTGCTGGATGTAGGCCTCCCCTTTCTCCTTCCATTCCGAACGGTCCATTGC
>WYDF02024646.1:0-26450 GCA_009867245.2 Adranes taylori | reverse complement strand
CTCGACAAACTGGATTCATGCTGCTCAGGACCGGAAAAATTGGGGATTATTGAGAGAGGCCTATGTTCAGCAGTGGATGAGACAGGCTGTTTGATGATGATGTAGGTATGCTTGTATTGGGGACACGTAACTGTTTAGCAAAAAAGTAAATAAATAAATTATAATATTTGGGAGGATTTGAAATAAAATACTTTTTTTTGAATTGCATTTTATATTTTCTATCGTTTAAATAGAATACATGTCCACACATACATAATGTTGTTCATACATCAAATTTGAATTAACAATTGCCGCATTTAGTTTAATTTTTATAAATGAACCAACGTCATTTTTTTGACATAATTTATCTAAAATTTCACAATAATAGGTAATTTCTTTTTTTCATCGAAAAAACCTATAGATATTAATTTACAAATAATCGTCTTTTTAATGCCTCCAAATTCACAGATAGATTTTAAAACGTTTTTTTTTTGTTTGTTTTATCCTAAAAGCTAATTTTGTATCTTTATTTAAAACATATGATTGCAAAGAACTAAACCAACTACATGTGGATCTATATGGCTTAAATAAATAAGTACATCGAAGTAATCTTCAATTTTGGTTAATATACAAAAGTTATTTTACATAGCGCAATTGCAATTTTGAATTTACCTAAATATAATACAATTTTATACACACCATAAGTCTAATGTAGATGTTTTAATTCTTTACTTACAAAATCAATAAAATGACAATTAAAAGTTGATTATCATTCACGCACACCATTCGCACATAAATCAAATTAAAGAAAAAAAAAACGGAAAGTTTGTTTTTTATATATAATAACTGTACTGTCTCTACAGTATTGTTAGAAAATAGAAATACGTAGGAACTTATAATACAATTAAAAACTCAAGCATTAATTAGTAAAATGGCAGTCAAAAAACTTAAAAAATGGCAATTTCTCGCATATCAGATTACATTAACTTTTGTAACATATATCTTATATACTTATAAAACAAAATAATAACGACTTCACCAGCTTTATGTTGTAAATATATCGCTTAAGCCGGTGCTGTCATAATATAACTGCGTAACATATAATGTAGTAAAACGTAATTTTAATATATTTTATTAGTAAAATTTAACGTATACAATACAAATAAATTAAAATTTTAAGTAAATAATAACAAACGCAATATGCTTGTAGATCCATATACAGTTCTAAAAATGTTTTTTTCTGTAGTAATTATTTAAGTAATCGTAGACGCTTATGTCATATTAATTTTTAATATAATCAGGTATTTCGGATGTAATATCATATGCAGTGTCATCCCAAAAGTATGCACCATAAGAGAAACTTCTCTTATGGTTTTGTTTTTTGAAAATAAGAAAAGCAAAACAGATTCGTTATAAGTTTGTACAACCCGTAAAACTAAACATGTGCCAACAAAATATAGAGAATACGCGTAATATACATGATGCGTCGAAAAATTTGATTTTAATGTAAGAGTAAAATATTTTGGATTATATCGAAAAGTAGTTTAGCATTAAAAACGAGTAGTACGTTTTTAATAAATAATAAAATAATAAAAATATTAACTTGTTCTATTAACATATTGCAATTTAAGATATATTTGGAATGTTTACAATACTGGAATAAAACCCAATATATATCTTAGCGCATGTATATAGTTGATTTTATGGAAGGACCTTTGAAACCATTTTCATTCATATCCACTCCTTTCTCCAAAAATTATTCCGCTGTGTCCTGTGTATGAATTATTCGTCTATCAATTGAGATCAATCTTGAAGCGCTAGCTTAATCAGATTAGACATTCGCCTATTTTTGCATGTTATTCCTATGACAAGGAATGTTTTTTTTTTATGAAAAATCTATGGTTATGCCAAAGTTTAAAGTATTTTAGCAGTTTTCCTAAAATAAATATAAATTGTGTGGAAAAATACATTTTGCCTGGATGCATAGAAAATGAACAATTTTAAGAAATTTATAATTTTTTCGAAATGTTTTTTCGAATAAAAAAAAAAGATTAATATAAATTTTATAATAAAAAAATCCATTCTAGTCATTTTCCAAATTGGTTGAAATGTCGCGCGCTTTTGTGCTTTTAGTGCATATTAAAAATAAATAAACAAAGTAAATAAAAACAAAACCCATAGAAATACCGATATGATAGATTACATCCGAAGTTCTAGAACTGTATTAAGTATTATTCATATTATTACATTATGTGATAGCAGAAATGTGAAAAGCAATAAAAACTGTATTTATTGTAGTAGACCATAATTGTTTATGCGAAAATTTTATTCTTATGCACACATCTTATGCTCCAAAATGAACATAAACCATGATAAACAGAAAAATCAACAATGTGCAAGAAAAAAAATTTCGCAATAGTTTTATGGTTTGGCGGACGTAACCTTTTTGTTTTAACAAATATCAATTCAGTTCCGTGTTCTAATAAATAAATTTAAATTGATTACATAAGCGCTATTGAAAGGTATCTTATTCATTTAACTGTAAATAATGACAATATTTAAGCAATTATTAACCTTCAAAAGTATAACGTATAACAATTTTCATAAGAATATTCGAATTATGATTTCGAAAACTTTCTGTTCTTGAATACACGAAATTTGATTGATATTTGTTGTCCTTATAAAAATGTCTGAAATTGAGTTGAAGTCACCTTTTAACACACACAAAAACTAATAAAATTTTACAGTATTTTTCTATTGTAACTATGTTTATAGATATTAACAATAATCGTTCAATTATTTCTATGGTGCATTTAAAAACAACATTCTAAGGTGAATTCAACCTATACTGCAGTAAGTTACAGAATTTATAAATTTTGATATTCATATATTATTATTTATCTCTATAGATTAATTAAAAAATCAGTTTCATCCCGTCTTTTTAGTGTTTTGAAATTAAAAAGCCAAAGATAGGTTAGTGGTAACAATGTTTTTACAGACTTTAATTTGTGTCAACAAATAACTAAATTCAAGTACGTACTTAGCTTGCTGAAGTAGTTCTAATATTATATCTAAAATAATATAACATATGAACTACTTTTGAAATAACCTAGTTAGTACGCAGTTGGATCAAATATAAAAAAGGATTTTGGATTAAAATAAAAGTTTTTATTAATGCAAAACTCCTGCAAAAATGTTTTTTTAATAAACTTGGTAAATAATTTTGACAATACACACTATCCTACAAAAGGGTAACCTGCATTAATATTTAACAAAATAGATTAGATTATGTTTTAACAATGTCGCATGTAGAGTAGGTGTTGGTAAAACGTAAAGGTGCAAATGTTTGCACCCATTAAAAATTTTGTGGGCCAAGACTTTCTCCTATTGGCATTACAGCCTCGTACTTTTTACGTAGGTTATCTTTTTTGTGTGTTATTTTTTTTTCTTGTAAACATGAGGTATTTTTATTGTTTTATTTAACAATTTTTAAATTTTAACTAATGATTTCTTATAATTACAAGTGCTGTTTTGAGGTACGTTAAAAGGAATTCCTGTAAAAGGACATAATAATTGTTCAAAAGAACCTTGTTTATTTTATAATCCGTTTTGATGGAATTGTCAGTTTTCATGGTCTATTAAAATGGGGCAAAGATCAGCAAACTCTGTTGTTTAACACAGGAGTGTTTACACAGGTCGAAGAATATGAAAGTAAAGAGCACTGTACAGCCCCTTGATTCACGATTTTTTTGATTGATACTTAAATTTCTTCGCAGCTCTTTATTTTTGTATGCTAATCAGAACAAGATTGAGAGTCTTTTTAACAGAGAACATAAATTGTAATCTTGTACGAAAGGTTTTTACAAGATGGTTTGTCGTTATGCACACCATGAAAAATAAGCATTACCGGTGTAATGGTCTTTAATAAGATGCAATTTTGAGAATTTGAACCACGTTTACTCTAAATATAATTTTCCTCCCTATCGAGTGTTTAATAAATTATAAGAGTATATTGCTATTAATTATAGTTGATCAGGGAAATCTGGCAAAATTGCTATCATCTGAGCAAGGGCAAATGTAACAGCGGTTTGTTGAGTGAGTACGGTTGGTAAATACGTCCCTCCCTATTTTGTACCTAAACGAAAGGAACTAACTTTGCTGTTAAGAAAGAATGGTTCTGCAGGTTCCAACATGGCCGTAACGGATCGTGGTTACATAAACATAATTACGTTTATAAAATGGTTGAAATCCTTAAAAAAGAACACTAATTCGACGAACACTAAAATGAAACTTCGTTTTCATTTCTAGAAACTCATAATTTTTTAGTCTTGATAGGTAAAATAAGGCATTATTGAAATATCTCAACAATCGAGATTTCAAGCACAACAAAGTCAGACTTAGCAATCAAGCCATTAATTCTCTATCAAGGACTAATTAGATGCTGATTTAATCATAATTTAAACATAATTAGATTATGATTAAAAATTAATATCTTGACTGTTAAATCTGTCTTTGTTGTGCTTTTAGAGGACATACAGACAATAACAGATTCTTTATCAGAAGCTATATATTTTTCGCATTTCTCGCATCTTGCGCAAGGGTATTATCAGATACAATTAGATTAGGATTCACGGAAATACACAGCTTTCATAACAGATAGAGGGCAGTATTAGTTGACTAGATTGCCGATTGGTTTGAAGATTAGTCCAAATGCTTCTTCTAGAGTGATGAAAACTGCGATGGCTGGTTTGAATTACGAAAGTTGCTTTGTTTATTTAAATGATCTTATTGGTTTTGGCAGCAGTTTGACTAATCATAATCAAAATTTAGTAAAAGTTCTTGCTAGGTTGAGCAAGATATATTTTAAGCACAATCCGTCAAAATGTGAGTTGTTGAAAATAAGTTATTATATTTAGGACATGTGATTTCAGAAGGAGGCGCGAAAATAAATCCACACAAGGTAGAGGTTTTAAAAAAATATTCAGTTCCACAGTCATCAGATGATGTGGAACTGATGTAGTTTACAAATTATTATAGGAAATTATAGAGAAATTTGCAGAGATAGTTGTTACATTAACTATCTCTGCAAATTCTCTCTCGTAATTTATCTAGGAAAGGTGTTCCATTTCAGTGGACATCAGAGTGTCAAAAAGCATTCAAAACTCTACAAAATGCGTTAACGGAGACATTAATCTTCAATATCCTAATTTTGAAGGAGGGCACGAATTTATCCTTCAAACTGATGTATTCAAGTATTCTTTACGAGCAGTTCTTTGTAATTTAATAGTCTACCAGTAACTTCTGCGAGTCGGAGATTGAATAAGGCAGAGATGAGTTATTGTACGATCCAAAAGAAGTTATTAGTAATTTGTTTTGCGGTTAACAAATTCAGGTCGTATATTTTTGGGAGGAAATTTCATATACAAACCGACCATAAGCCATTAATATACCTTTATAGCATGGTTAATCCTTCGAGTAGACTGAGTTCACGGAACTTCGAGACATGTTACAAAAGCAGGAAAACGTTTATGTAGTAACACAGGGGCAAGCAAAAAATCAGCTGTATGATAAAATTTTATTGCAAAGTCAATTAGAGTGTAGGGACTTTAGTGAAACGAAAGAAGGGACTGATCAATCTCCGAACGTAGAACTATTAAAAAGACTCATGCAATCTGTTGAATTACGTGTCCCTCACATAGAAAAATTTAGTAGTCTAACCGAAAAGAAAGGAAACTTCTGTTTAGATGGTGTATGTTATAGTCCATCTGAATGCGTAGTATACATAAGTAATTCTAAGGAATTAGTAAATTCTAGTTCGGTTAGGTGAAAATTTGTATACAGCTCAATTACGGAAAATTTGTATGCAGCACGGAATTTCCAATTTAACAATCTTTAAAGAGAGTTTAAAAAATAGAGTACTCAAACAATTAGTAGTTTTCCGAATAGGTTTGAAGAGCCGAACTTAAAAGTAACTATTTTGCCAAATAGAATACATGTTTCAAAGAAAGAGGAAGGACAATTGCTCATAAATGATTTTCATACATTAAAATTTAATGTATCCAATAATCCAATATAATCCAATAATCCAATTTCGATTTAATGATTAAATAGAGGGGTCATGCAGGGATATCTCGTACTGTAGAGACACTTAAAAACGTTATTTTTGGAATAAGTTGGAAGTAAACGTTAGGAGTTTTATTGAGAAATGTGACACATGTCAAAGACATAAATATAGGCAAACACGTAAGGGGCCACTTTGTGTAGCAACGACACTAGTACAGCATTAGACAAAATATTTTTAGATTTGATACGTTTTGGCAGATGAAAATAATAATAAGTATACTCTTTCAGTTCAGTGTGAATTGTCAAGTTTGTGGAAAGTTACGCCATTCCAGACAAAGAAGCTTATACTGTAGCTAGGGTTTTTGTTGAAAATTTTTCATTACGTTATCGGATTCCATCGAAAATTGAATGTGACTGGAGTACCGAATTTATAAATAAGGTTTTTTTTTCTGAGGCTCGTAAAAATTTAATTTCTACCAGAACGGAAAGAAACGAGAAATTTCATTTTAGGTCCTCGCCACAAACTTTTAAAATGAATTATTTACTCTTGATTAAAACTCATAGTACTTATAAGGATGACGCTTTATACAATGGTCCGTATAGTGTAATACAGGTTGAAGATTCTAATTTGGTAATAGAAGTAGAGAATCAAGTTACTGAAATTCACAAGTATCGGGTGATCGTGTATAAAGAATGAAAGATTTAAGTTGGGTTGTTTTATCGTCCTGATAATTTTTTTGCATACATGTTGCAAAAAAAGTTATCTGTCAGGGGGAGGGTGTGGTAGTATTCGAGGAATAATTGTAAACTTAAATTATAATAAAAGAATTCTTTAAAGATACATGCGATCGTTTACATGTGTAAACAAACTTATGAAAAACAGTTGTAATAGAAAACATTAATCAAGGTGATAAAACAGAATTTCAAAGATGTATAATATTTGGTACACGGGTTATAAAAAATACTTAAAGTGTAAAACATTAAACAAGCCGAGTATATAATATTCTGATGAAATATTATTAAAAATGACTGATAGATAACATATTGTAGAGTATGATCGTTGCTAATTTTATTCAATAATAAATTAATTCATTAAATTATTAAGTATCATGTACAAATATGAATTATATATTTCTAAATATTTGTAAATAAATCGAATTAATTTTATTTGATTTCATTTATCTACCAACCAATACAACATGGCAATGGTTTAATCGCAATTGTTTAATGATGCCTTATTTCACCTACTTCTCATTTAGGGTGCTGTAATACCGATAATTAACAATAATAACTAGAAACACCAATCTTCAATATCATTTAATATAAGTATAACGCTAGCTGCATTCAGAAATTAATACATCATAAAAGAAATTTTCATTTCAATCAAACAGCCGGCTAGTGGTCTAGGTAGCAGAACCGTCGTTTTTCAAATATTGCTCCTAATAAAGAAGGTGCTGATGATCACTCATAATAATGGGTGAAATGGTCCATGCATTTTGAGCGAGCCGCTTTTTTAAGACATTTGTTGTAACTAAATTGTGAAATGTTTGGTAATGCTTTATTCAATAATTGTTGTGTTACAGGATTTAGTAAAAATAATAATTTACCTGGTCCCAGCTGCATTTATGAAGCAAAACTATTCGAAGTGCGTATCTACGATATAATAAAGCATAATTGCGGATCTTTGTGCCCCTCCCCCTTTGATTTTTGCCCTGCACCTTTGATTATTTTGGTTTTTGTCTTTGAAACGAGTGTCAGGTCTCACATATAAAGTTTGATATAAGAAGTATTAATTATTTTGATTATTTAGGTGCAAAATTTGAGATAATTAAAATCGTAACAAGATTCTCAACGATCCTCACAAGGTTTAACTTATAATAACTTATCAAGTTAAGAAATCCATTGATAACAGAAAATAAAAATTTTCCAGATAAAATTTTCTAAGAAAGTACTGATTTTTTAATTCTGATGTATTAAGAAATTTTATGTCATTTTTATATGGACGAACAAAAAAATTCGTTTATTTTCAACTGTAACATATTGACGTATACAATTGACAACTTAAACATTTAACCATCTTGTTTTTAAACACAACTAACATTTAAATTATTTTTATTATTATATTATGTGGTTTTTTTTTTGTTGTAATGAAAACTTTAATAATTTTGAACTTTGAGATGTAGAATTTTGATATTTGTGTGGCCTAAAACCATAGTAATTTTTATTAATTTGCCGAATAAATTTCATTTGCGATTGAATAATTTAATTTTTTTTTGTGAATAAGTCTATATAAACATGCTTTTCCCAAAAGTGACTTTTATTAAAATTTATTTGAGTGTAGATTTGTTTATAATTTTGCAAGTTCCTAAAGAATATTTTTAATTTAGTTAAATCTGAATTATGATGTGGTGCACTTCCGGCACTTTTTGTATAACGAAATCGATGAATTTTTGAATATGTTCGAATTAGAATGTGTAGTGTATATTATGTATTTATTATTATTTTTTTAATGAAATATTTTATTGTAAAAAATAATATTATCAAATATTAAACTGCCATAAAAGGGGCACAAATTAAAATTGACTCCTTTTGACAATTTAAAATTTGTTTTTAAAAATATTAACTGAAGTGTGGTAATTCCGAAATTTTGTTTAGCATAATAAAATGTTTATTACTATGCGTTCTGTTCTATTGCAGTTTTAAAATAAATTTTAAAAAACTTGTACGAAGCGTATTTTTTAGATTCCGGCTTTTTGCTAGTTTTTTATGCGTTACAAAAGCACAGCTGTAGTTTACACAAATGGAAAATAATAAATATTATTTCAAAGAAATATTGTTGAAATATTTTAAAATCTATTCTCTACACAATCACATCTATTGCTATATGTATATATGTATGTATTTAAGTAAATTAAATTTTGACGGATACAAGCGGGGATTATACAAGTTTATTATTATATTTGCATATGATTTAACTATGACTTTTTTTTTTTGGTTCCGGAATTTTAGAACAGCACATCGTACAAGTCATGTAACAAAAACACAAAATTTGTAACAGAAGTCGGTGAAAACTTGTGTTTCAAAAAACATGTGATAAAAATGTTTGCACATTTTTAACACTGAAATAGTGTGGGCTATTGCAAAAAAAATTGTTCTTTTGTGCGTAATTTTACAATAAATATTTTGTCCATTCGGGCATACAGACTTCATATTTATGTAAAATACATTTGTATTGTTTAAAAATAAAAACAAACGGATGAATGCTACTCCAGCTTTTTGTTTTCGGAAAACCGATAACATCCATCAGGGCATACTGAAATTTTTATGTGATCTCCACGCAAATTTGTTAAAAGTTTGCGTGGTTTGGGCTATTGCTATATATTTTAAAATTAATTGTTATAATCGCCGCGAAAACGATTATAAAGTAGGCAAAATATGTTGAAGCACTTTGTGCAACCGGGCTATTGCATATATCATGTATTTTAATATATTTATGTAGTCATTATCGTGTATGGTTGATATAAAAACAAAATCTATCAAAGATAGATTGTGTTGTAGTAGTAGTCTGTGATAGTTTCAATACGGTCGGTATTACTGAATTTTGTGTGCGTTGGACAGAATACGATTTGTTCTTGTCTTCGTGATGATGTTATTAATATTGTTCTTTGTTTTTGTTTTATGTGTGTGCGATTTTTGCAGCATGAAGTAACTTGCAAATTTCGTCACTATTTTGGGAAATTGTTGTGGAAACAATATATTTCTAACGAATATATTGTTTTTATTTTAGCTTGGTGCTATTGTATTTTTTTAAATAACTATTGTATAATATTATTGACTATTGTATTTATATGGAAAACTAGTGTAGCTAATACGTTTTCGTCTAGTATAGTGATAATTTAATAGGATCTTTCGTATTATACGCATTAATAATTGAATTATTCCATTCAATTGGATCACTTTTGATTTAACCTAACGTCTCACATTATATTTATAAATATTTTCGTCAAAAACTGTTAACCACATCTTTTCCAATGATGCCATATGAAATGATAATATATTTATGTATTTAGATTAGATAAAATTGTTTCTTAGAAATGTATGAAGTATTGCTCATTTTCTTCACAGGTACCACGTTTAACGTGTTTGAGAATAGGTTATGTCAAGTCTTCTATCAATTATTTTGATTATTTTTAAATATGCACTGTATATGTGAAGAACCTTTAAATACGTCTATGTAATATGTGAAAAAATTTCATAAATATTTCATTCCAATATCTTTATACAAATACGTACTTAACTTGATGAGTAGTTCTAATGAGATATGCACTATTTGTCAAAAAACTTCGTACGCATTTGTATTTAACAACTTGAAAAGATGATTGATTTAAATACAAACTTTGAAATTGGAAATTTTCAAAAAAAATGCACTTTATTGATATAAAAATGCATCTGTCTAATGTTTGATTCGATGTGATATGAACTGGAACAAATAGCAAGAAAAAGTTTTTTTATTAGTGGGAAAAATATTTCTGGTAAAATTGATCACTTAATGGAGAAATATATTTAGTGAATATACAAATAAATCTTAACCTGAGAGTATTGGTATTAAATGTAAAGAAAACAAAAGTGATGAAACAAGATAGGACGTATTAAGATGTTACAGATTGTATTTTTGGAGAGAATAATTGGCGTTGATAGATCTATGTCTGGAGAGATTTAAATGAATGAGTTTGAAAAAATACTAATACTTTTCGTGTAACGGGTATGTATCCACTGAATCAAAACAATGTTTTGTGATGAGGACTTTTGACCAAGATCTGGATACGGAGGTAGAAGTTGATGTAGATGATCAAATAAACATTGTTTTTAATGACACCGAAAACTCACAAACTGGTGGATCAACAAGCGAAGAACGTGAAAGTGTATTGGAATATGTAGGTCTAACATCGAATTCCAAGCAAGCTAGCTACAATGTCTAGATAAAAAAACAAACACTATGTGTACCTTTCATTATCATCAGATTTAATGTCACTTCTAAAAATTTAAAAGAAATGCAAATGTAGCAGGAAGACCGCAAAATCAACATTACTTTCTTCAATGCCGAATAAAGAAGGTATAGAAAAACTACATTAAAAAAAGACATAAAGAAAAACCTGAAAAGTCAAGAGAGATCAAAAAATGTAAAATAATAAAACGAAACATCAGTTAGGGATTCACATATTTCAATGCACGTATCACTGTATATGTGAAGAACCTTTAAATTCGTCTATGTAAACTGTGTAAAATTCTTATAAATATTTCATTCAAATATTGCAAAACAAATCTAGCTCCATAATTAAATCTAATGACATAAATTATTTGTCTAAAAACCTACTACGCATTTTTATCTATTAACTTGAAGAGATGATGGATTTAAATACAAACTTTGAAAATGGAACTTCTCAAAAACAAAAACAATGCACTTCATAATATAAAATACATCTGTGTAATGCTTGATTCAATTTGGCATCAAATGGAACAGATACCAAGAAAAAGATTTTCTATTAGTGGGAAATTTTTTTATCGTAAAATTGTGCTCTTATTCGAGCAATATATTTAATCTATTTAAACATACAGACCTGAATTTTCTATATTTACTGACATAAAATGTTGTTCAAATAGCAACATTATTTCCAACAAAACATCAGTTGAAGTAGGAGTCACTATTGATTTCTTTGATTAAGATGATATCTTGATAGAGTTACAGAATTCTTCAAAAAACAAGATTATCCTGTAAGTGATTTCTTAGTGAAGAAGAAGTGAAGAAGATTTAGGGGATTGAAACTAGATACAGAAAAGATATGGTCCTTAAATTATGTTAATGATTTTGTATGATGGCGAGCATGAGGGAAGAAGTGCTCGCGAGGATTGGAAAAGAGAAAAAGAGGGATGACTGGTATTAGATGTAAAGAGAACAAAAGGAATGTGAAAAAGAGGAGACGTATAGAGATGGTGCAGACTAGATGTTTGAAGAAAATAATTGGATTTGAAAGGTTTATGCCTGGTGAGATTTAATTGGAGCCATGACTAGCAGGCGTTACTAACAGGCGAAAATGGTAAGTTTTGAAAACAAATAATTCGCTGAGGGTGAGATTGGATGATCATGGAGGAGGGTGAAAGATTAGTCAAGAGGGTGTATTTTCACGGAATTGAATGAAGAAAGAAAGAGAGTTTGCAAGAAAGAATCATTGCGTGAAAGATTGCGAAGGATTGGAATGGCATGAAAATAAAAGTGTATTGCAGAGAATTAGAGGATGTATTTTGGGCAAGATGGTACTGGGTTGGAGGAAATGAAAATGATTTAAATGGAAATAAAACCGGGAGTCGGGTAAAATTCGACAGATAATAGCAATGAGCAAATTACAATTGCAACAAAAATTTTTGGATGTACCACAGAACCGAAAAATATTTTTTAGAAGATGCAGATTTGACAGTATATAACATCCCCAAAATTTCAAATTATCTATCACGCAGCCGAAGTTATGGCAAGCTTAGTTATCAGGAAGAAAATAGTTTTTCATACTGTGTATATCAACCTGAATATAAGATCAAAGCATCATAGATATTCCCGGCTTTGATCAATAATGTTCTGGTCGAGACTAGGACCATAGATTTAAACGCACCGAAACTTAAGCAATACGTAAATAAGCTGTGCAAGTCACTAACTAATATTATTATTGCGTACAAAATTTGGCTTACAGTCCACAGAAAACAGAAGTGAAGTTCTTAATAAAGTAAAATCAAAATTCTAAATAATCTTCAGGTAGAAGATGTGATGCATTAAAGCAAAAAACTTGTTAAATCTTGTTCTTAAGAGATTTACCAGGTTTTAAATTAAAAATTTAGAGAGATCAAGGTGATGTTCCGTGATACATAGGTGACGTCACAAACGATGTGACGTAATATTTAATAATTACATAGTATCAATATTTGAGTTTTATAAACGATACAAGTACGTACTAAACTCGCGCCTTTTTTGCATTTAAATACTTAATACGTACTTGTGAGACTTTAAGATCCATCTGATAAATTTATAAATAAATAATATAATTTATGAAATGCAATGACAAATTGTAATTATTACTAATCTTGTTATATTAAAAGTGATCCCAGTTGCGTTAGAACTAGACAAAAACATACTAACCTTTGTACAGATATCTATTTATATGTATATGACAATTTTTTTTTATTATGTACAAGTCCAAATCTATAAAGAAAACCACATGTGAAAAAAATAATACGTAATACTATTGAAATGATAGCACGTAACTATTTACAAAATATATATTATAAAATTTTCATTTCATTTATTTAAGCAATAAATTAGGGCAAAACTTAGTTAAATTGAGAAGATTTTTAACAGCCTTTTTTTAGTTAAAAATGTTATTTCTTAGAAATAACAAGGTTAGTCGATTCGCACAAAATGTGTCTCAGTGATTAAAAATTATAAAATCTGGAAGTATTTCAAATTCCCTAATTTAACTGTATAAATATATAATATATATTTCAAAATAATATATTGATTAATAATTTGTTTTTATATTAAAATAAAATCTTGTATATAATATATAAAATCTATTTATACATATCATTCACAAATCCATTTACGCTTATAAAACAAATAATAATAATTAAAAACAAAGGTATTAAATTAAAAAAAATCTAATTTTATGTTACTTTTGTATTACCTAAAAATGCAAATAAATGCATACAGGACTTATATTTATTATTTTTGATCGTACAAAGTAGAATTTTCTTAAGTAGAATGTTTTTGAACTAATTAAAAGGGTCCTGTATAAATTCAATAAAATAAATTTATAAAGTTTCGAGCAACAAGCTTTAAAAAATTCTGGTAATCACAGCATTTAATTGCAACTAAGAAAATTAATTTATTGCTACATATATTACATTAGAAACCGGCCAAAAAATAAATAAAAATTTTGAAATCGAATTAAATAAAAAAATAATAGAACACTCAACAAATCAACGCAAATAGAAAAAAAATTGAATTGCTTAAGGTACCATCAGCACTCATATTTGTTACATATCAAAAAACAATTATTTTCTGGAATTCATTCACTCAAGTAACGTGCTTGAAAACAATTTTAAAATTTAATCATTTCTTTTTTTATATATATATATATATATATACACTTATTTCTAACATCTTATTTATAATTTAGTATATAACATTTAGTTATAATTTTCTCCTTAGTTAATTTACATTATACATAGTAATTTTGTATCAGTATATTCCTAACACTTCTAAAGTGCTATATTCTATATGAAATTGATAGTTTTTATGGCTTGGCCATTTTTGAGTTCGTTACTGAACGCCCAGAAAAATTTTACGAAAACAATTCATTTGGCACATATAATTAAAGAGTCTTAATTGTTTAAAATAATGTGAAGCTGTCTTTATGTTTCAGACGAATCATTTTGAGTTCAAATAGATAGTAAGCATTGAATATAATATTTATATTATACTAGACCCACTAAGTAATATACAATATGAGACCCATTTTAAATGGAACTTCTGTAGAACGTAGCTTTTTAAACCGATCACCATTTTTTTTATACAGTAACACATCTAAAATTGTACCTTGACTGCACCTTGATTATATCTAAATTGTACTTGGGCACTCAAGCTGTACTACAAAGCGCGTATCAAAAATTTTTAACAGGGGTGTTTTCTAAAATTAATACACGAAAGTAACTCCACTTGAAATCATTTCCGTTTTTCATTTGTTCACGAGTAAGAAACACGCTTTTAAGGTTTTAGTGTATTATAAGACTGAATTCAATATTTGCCTACGATGCGGACAAATTCGCTGTTTGCTTGTCGAAGCCTTTGGCCGCTCTTATCTCACTTATAGAAATTTTTTAACGGGAAAGTCTGGCCTTTGTATGCCAAATTTCTTAAATTTTTAAGCGACTTTCAACAGGTGTAAATATGAAACAATAAAACAGTGATTCTAATAGGTGTTCCGCGGAAGCTTTTTGTTCAGTAAGATTAGGAAAAACGTTCCGGCAAAATATGAAGCTATAGGTTTTTGTTACAAGATGATGAAGAATTACATTACATTTTTATCAGAACATTCTGTTAAAATGAAATTTACCGAAATAACAATTGACGACTTAAAGATTTCTGTTCGAGCTGTATGTAAAACTATATTTGAAAACAATTTTCCAAAATGTAAATTTGCATTTTCAAAAATATTAATCAATTTAAAATTCATCTTTTATAAATGTTCTAAATCAATTTTATCCTAAAGATGCTTCCTAGGTTAATAAAAAAAAAATTGTAGCTGTCAAACTTTAAGATTTTTGCGTCGATTGGAAAAATTTTATATTAAATGAGTAGCTAAGTGGATTTTCTTAGATAAGATGAGTATTAGATCTGTAGATAAGTGGTTTTTCTTTACAGAAACCTGGGAAAGGGTGACCCGCGCTCAAAGCCTCGCAAAGCATTTTATAAACTACTTTAAGCATAAACATAAAAAAACGTTAGTTAAGTTGAGTTTGTGACAAGAAAGTATTTTAAAGTGTGCCCCGTAATCAAATTTTCAGCACCGAAATGTGACCCACAAGCTTAAATAATTGCCCACCCATGCTTTGGAGGAAAAAATAAGTGTATACTGTTTTATTTTACGACAGTGTTCCGCAATATTGTAAGTAGCTCCGATAATGAGCAAAAATGCATGTTTACATGCTAGTAATGTTTACACTAGTAATGTAATGTTTACACATTAGATTGTCAACAAATTTGGCTACTGAATTTTTTTCACAAATGATAAAATTTTCTGGTAATTGTACAATGTTCTAATGTTCTACAATTGTTGAGCAAATACTAGATTTATTTTATATATTACTAAAAGCTTAAAAGCGTGCGTCTCGACAACTAACGAAAGAATTACAAGTGTCCTAGAAAATCATTGCTCCCCGGACAGGAAATATGCCGTTTTGGACCTGTCATAACTTTAAAATTTTGTTTTTTGCCATTTTTATAAAAGCCGTAAAACTCAAACGGATTAGTGGATTTAAAAAAAATTTCCATCATTTAATTGAAACTGACAATTTCAACATGTCCGAATATACTGGCCAAAATGAAAACAACATTTAATAGTTCAAACTAGGGCTCATATGATTTTATGATAGAATATAGCAGTTTCTCATCAAGCATATAAATTAAATTTATTATGGTCAAACAGTTCCACAATTCGATGGTGTTTGTGACGTCCAAGTTGCACAGAGCTCTCTCTTAGATACTATGCACAACAACGCTCTAGAGAAGTTTAGTTAGAAATTGAATTTAACAAGTTGTATACGCAAGTAGTATAATTATATTATACGAGGAACATACAATTATTTTAGATAGAACTAATAGCTTATATAAAATTCTTGTACTTAGATTTTTCTTCCCTATGCATTTTTAAATTTCATAAACTGATCGCTTCTTTTTTATTTGATATCAAAATGATTCATCTATATATATATATACGTATTATACTGATAATAATACTACAAAAGAATATAGAAATAAGCAAAATTTATTTAGACAGTTTCCTAAACTTTAAAATAATGGTTTGTAAGATATATCTATGTTTAATAAGGAACTACAATGAAGTAAATTGATAGAAAGTATGTTAGTGCAAATTAATTTGAATCAATGCAATCGCATTTGTGATCATTCTTAATATGTTTATTAACAATACAAATGTTTTAAATAATTTAATTAATTTATTGCACTATATACATGTCGAATAAGATTATAGAATGAGATCAAATGAAAAATCTATCTTCCATAAAATTTTTCAAAATAATAGTACATTCTTTTATACCAAGTCTTGTGCAAAAGTTTATGTTAGAGTTAACTTACAAATATTTAAAGTTCCTTTTGGCGAATCATAGAAAAATTGATCAAATCCATTTGAATTTTATTAGGTATAATCCAAATGCAGGATTTTTAAAGAGGGTCAAGATCAAAACAAGATTACATAGGGTCTAATAGAGCGCGGAGTTTAAAAACTGGAGCTCCCAACTAAATAGCATGAAAATGAGGATATCCTTATATATCCGAATGTGTGCAACACTAGATTAATTCTAAAACCAGAGAAATGCAGTATGGTTACTCTGGAGTAAATATAAAGCTCAAAAAGCTTCCATGCTAGGTACACTTTTGATTAATTAGCAGCAAATAAGCTGGAGAAGCTAGAATTTGCTAAAAAATTATGAAACTGTTTCCAAAGTTGTAATTGAAGAAGAAATTCAGTCGAGGAGTTAGTCGTTTACACTTGCTCTTAAGAAGGCAAAATCTTAGAATAAATGACGAGTGTGACGAGTTACAAATGCTAGGAGGTATATGCATACCGCACAATAAACAGAGAATGTTAGAAGAAGATATTTAAAAAGAGAAGCAGAGATTAAAAACTGCTGCTGTTATGTTTGAGTGCTGCTGTGCTGCTGTTAAGTGTTCCCAGTAGGGAAACAAAAAAAAATCTTTTTGAGACGCCAAACTATGGAGAGACAACTTGAGGCAAACTTTACTGCAGATGTGAAGACGTGCAGATGAAGATGTGCAACTTTGACTGAAATAAATGAACCTAGAAATTCCATTATAACCATTGTTCAATAGAAATAAAACAAGAAGAAACATAGTAAACATCTCGGATGCCTCTGAACTGGGATACTCACCGGTCATTGCAAATGGAGGAATGGAGAATGGAGAAATAGGACCAATCTGGGTCCTAAAGATAATAGGCAAACTTTTCGAAAGAATAGTACTCATGAGGCCATCAGGAAGAGTTTTATCCAAGCGACAATATAGATTCCTATAGGAAAGGTGCACAAATGACCCGAATGCAAAGGTGGTGGATTTTTGGGAAACGTAAATAGGGGAACATGGAGGACAACGCAATTACGCGTTATGGTACCACTACTTATCTATAACGTGGTCTAAAGCATCCATAAAGCACTCCGGCCTCGACTTTAGAGATATGCGCCTGGTAGAAAGCGACAGACGAGCATACGCCTAATCATTGTTTTACAAAAAAACCGTCATTGGTGCCACTCTGTTGAATTTAATATACGATGACCTGCTCCATATGAACATCCTTTCCTGGAGTAATATCCGTGCTCTTTGCTGATGAGGTTTCAATATTAGCCAAGGCCAGAAAAAATTTCCACCTACAAGCAGCCTTGAAGCAGAACTTTAAAATGATATTGAGATGGATGGACAAGAACCTACTGATACTCGTGCCTAACAAAATGAAAGCCATTAAACTATATGGTATAAAAAGATGTGACCGCAAAGGAAGGTCCGGAATAGAGCAATGGGCGTCTTGAAAATGAACCAAAAGCAAGTAAAAGAAATCTTTAATGCAACGTCATAAACTGTACCCAAATGCGTACAGTGCCAGTGTAGGCACATGCACAGGAGCCTTGAATGGAGCATTAACACCAGCTCCACTAGAGAACATAATGGCGTACAGAACTGTGGTAACTAAGGACATAGAAGTATTCGTAGGAATCCCCTCAGTTCTGCTAAATGCAAACGAAAGAAAAGAGAAGTACCGCCATAAAAACAAATAACGAAAGAAGATTGGCACTGGAAACAGAAACACAGAACACATGGTGTTGTATTACCAGGGATAGAACGAGGAAACAACCGCTGTACGCGGAAATTCAGGTTATGTGTTAATCTGGACAGCCTGTTGGATATAATACTGCAATCCGAAGACACATTAAATGCAATTATCAGATATATCCATGTCATAATGGACAAAAAGCAAGATGCTGATATTCACAAACGCAGGTGGTAGGTCGTATCGGTAATCTGGCAATGGTAAGTGATGAAGCGAAGGTCAAAAGACCCGAAACATATCACCTAACCAACTAGTCAACATAAAAGGGTCCTCTGAAGTAATGTTAATGCGCTCCAGATAGTCTTGTTGGTCGGCCGAGCGGTGACAGTTGCAACGTCAATCTGAATAAGAAGGAATCTCATTATGGAACTGCTTGGAGAGAGATATGGGGTAACCTTTCATGTATCTCTCAGTGTCTCTAATATACTGACAGTGTCTCTAATATACTGACAGAGATATGGGTTTATCAACTTGGCTGTTTCTGGGCAAAATTGATCCCAAATGGATTCTTCATATGTACTCTGGTGGTAATTCAAATTTGCGTTCAGAAATCTTTCGACCGTATCTAAAATATTTCAAAAAAATAAGCAGAGCATTAGGTGGTAAGCAACCGGGTAAGTGGTATGTTTTGTGGATGATAGAATAGGGCATCAATTAGGGGTTTTGATAAAACTTTTGTTCGTATTGCAAACAAAATTCTGAAACTTTTTGCAGAATATTGAAAATTAAAATAGGTAGGAACAAATTGCAATATGAATAATTTACACCAAAATAAATCCTTGCAAAAACCTTGTATCAGAATGAAACTTTTTATTTTTAATCATGCTTAAAGTTTTTATAACGTTTTTTTAATCAAATTAAATTGAATAATTATTGAAATTGATATTAATAATATATGTAGTAGAAAATCTAATCGTTAAATCATAGAATGAAACGACTAATCTAATATTAGTCTTTGCAAATAGGAACACAAATAGCGATTGGTATTTAATTGGTTTATAAAATGTTTTAGTTAATTTTAGAACCATTTGATAAAAATTACATCAGTTTTCAATATTGAAAAAATAATTTCAGTTAAATATTAAATAATTACAAAAGGCAAAAAGTTTAGTTAAGTATTACATATTTTTGAAAATAGTCTATGTGCCAAGTGCCAAAAATTAATGTTTGCTGAGGTATGCTGTTGAAAAATAACTACTTTGAAGTTAACAAGTCTAGTTAATTTTTAAATTGAAAGCAATTTGCAGTTTTTGTACGAAATAGTTTTATATGACCATTATCTAGGACTATCAACAATAAAACAGTTGTTTTTCAATTTTCCAAAGCACTTAATTTTTTAGCAGATGGACTTCGAAAATAAACAGCTAAATATATTGAATGTAATTCTAATTAAATTCATTTCTAAATTATTAGAAGTTAAAGATCGGTAAATCTATAATTTATTTAAAGTTTACTTAAAATAAGTTACAAGTGCGTACTAGATTAGATGAGTAGTTCGAATAAAGCCCTTCGAGTTTAACGTATAATGCTCGAAAACTTGTACGCACTTGTATCTTTGAGAGGAGGTTAGTTGTGAAATTTGTTTATCCTTTCTCTACGTGTGTGCGTTTTAAAGAGTTCAAAAGACGCTTCCCTTTTTCCTGTTCAGTCAAATATTTTTCATTATCTGATAAAAGATCGGTAAATCTATAATTTAATTAAAGAGTACGAAATAGAAACAAGTACGTACTCGTTTAGATGGGTAGTTCAAATAAATCGATTGGGACTTTAAGGTATACTGCTAGAAAACTGTATACGAATTTGAATTTTTCAATAAAAATGTAGAGAATTTAATTGTCTCTAAAATTCTAATTATGACATATTTTAAATCTTATTGGGATGAGTTATATTCTTAAATAGCCTCTTTTAAATTTGAACTCTGAAATTTTAATTTTCACTACAACTCACGCGCTTCGTCGGTTATAGAAAGTGCTAATTGAAAGTTAGAATGTTCAACTGAACATAGAAGATCTGGTATGTTCAAAGAATCTATTTATAATAATCAATCGCTGCAAATCGTCCGATTTTTTCTCACAGCTGATATGAATTGGATAATTTTTCATATTCTTTTATCGGTGTATATTATTTTCCAATATAGACCCAATTTTTATTTTTTATAAAATACAATTAAATGATTTTCTATTTTTGTCGTGTCTAAATTGTCTGATTGTTTTAAAGGATAACACTTTTCAAAGTAGTATTTGTATGCATTGTACTGTATACTGCTTAATAAATGTTGTGAAAGTTAAATACCGATTTCTAAAAAAAAATATAAATATTAATCAAGATTTTGTGTAGAGCAAAAAAAAATTGAAATGCAAATTCCAGATGTAATTCTATGAATTTTGGTTATAAAATATGTATAAAAAACATTTAAAAACACGAGATCAATATAAATTATTAAATATCCGAGGAACTAACAAAAAAACTACTACATGTTAAGAAACTAACCTCGTAAACATCATCAATCAAAGAGATCTATTTTTTAAGGCGTTCAGTAATAACTAAAATTTCATGGTTGCTGCGAGGGTGGTTGTCCACTACCACCCGTCG
The DNA here is from genome assembly GCA_009867245.2 of Adranes taylori. Lineage (NCBI taxonomy): Eukaryota > Metazoa > Arthropoda > Insecta > Coleoptera > Staphylinidae > Adranes > Adranes taylori. Next base: position 5,133 of record WYDF02024646.1, on the reverse strand, counting down.
TTGCCTGACTAGCAGAAGGCGACTGAGGCTGTTGATTGGACTGCTGATTGTTTTGCTGTTGTGCAGCAGCAGTAACGTTCTGCTGTTGTTGTTGCTGTTGAGCAGTAGCTGCAGCAACCGCGGCTGCGGCGGCCGCTTCTCGCAAGGAGAAACCCAAAGAGCGTGGATCACCTCCATGCAGACGTAATGCTTGTTCTAGACGTTGTTCTTGCAGTCGTAACGCTTCGGTTAAGTCTGGCGAGAGTTGTGGTGCGTTGGTGTTGGATTGTGATGTTTGCTGAGCACCTGAGTTTGGTTGTTGTTGATTGGGTTGTCCAGAACTATTATTTAGCTGTTGTTGTTGTTGACTGCTGTTTGATTGCTGTTGCGAGTTAGCTTGTTGACCTAAAACAAAAATTATATAATTATTATTTTTCTCGCTTTGCACCTTTAAGCAATCTCGAATTCCCGCCTTTGAGAAGGCGACGTCATACACAAGATTCTTCTTTGGACACATGTCGCGTTATAACTCCCAAAAAACATTATTCCATTAGCTGCCATTGTATTCCAATAGGGACCGATGATTTTTTATTTAATTTCTAATTAATTACAAAAGAAGTATTTTTAAGTGTATAAGATTGGACAAATCTTAAGTTATGAAATAATATTACAGATTATTATGTTAGATTATGTAAGAAGTTGGCAAGTCGTTGTATTATAAAAGTGTTTACCAGGTGTAGTTGTCACTATATTTTGACATGACTGTACATTATAGACAAATTTTACGCTAAATGTGAGTTAAATATTGCAGTATCATAAAGTACCATAAATATTTACGTCGGTCTTCATTTAAGGACCTTGCCATGTACGATGATTTTTATTATAATAAATATTTTGATTACAGTTTTTATAGTAATATACCTAATTATGATGACATGACAAATTTTAACACTTGCTGTGTTACAAAATATACTTGAAGCTGATAAACTTTTCAACGATTGACGTATGGAATTACCACCAAAAAGAATAGATACAGTGCCGTATTGCGAGGAAATAAATGAAGATGTACTACAGGATACAATGCCACAACATGTTTACTGGTGAAGTTGACTTACACGTCATTGAGTCAGAAACTGCACCGGAACCAATTGTATCTTCATCTAGGAAAAAACCAGTATATGTTTTCAACTGCTGCAATCTCTTCTTCGAAAGTAACTTTAATGGTAAGCGACATCGAACGGAATTTGAAAGATTAGTGGAATGTTTTTATTATCTGAATATCATTGATTACCACAAGAGCAAATGTACTGGTGTGAAGACGAAGATATCGATATCAAACCCTTACGAAATTGTATGACTAAAAACAAATCCCTAGAAATAAAAAAAAGTATTTGCATTTCAATAATAATTCTCGGAACTCTCAATTAGATAAGGTAGACAATTTGTTCAAAATTCGAGCAGTTATTGACAAACTGAATAATAAATTCAAAAATTCGGAATATTTTCGGAAAAGCTTTGTATTGATGATTAAATGGTCTGATATTATGAGCATCATTTTCTAAAACAAGTGACCATCATGCGATCCAAACGTTAAGGATCGGCGGTTCTATGTGGACCTTTGTAAGGGCAAATCTGAAGAGCAAGAAATTAGAAGTTAGGGTCATCTGTAATAATGAAATTGGCAAAAATATATAGTTGTAAAATTAAATGAAATTGTATAAAGGCCTCGATTTACTTATTTCCAAGGTATACATTTTAAATGTTTCGTAATAGCTTCGTACGGATGTTATGAATACAGATCGCTTGTTTATGCATTGTATAAAAATCTTTCGCGTTCTAGAACATTCATTGGTCTACAAAATGAATGGTTCGAACCCGTAGGTTCGACGAAGCCATTCGTTCGCCGTAAACGTTAGGGTGGGCCTTTTGAACTACAACTACAATTCAATGCATGGAAATTCAAATGCCATTGCAATTTATAGTCGAATACACCCAATTTGAAACGAGATTGTATACTGTACCATTATTTGACGAGAATTTCGCTGTGAGAGATCCTCTACCCGCTTCTAAGTACGCCGCAGTGCACAGATAATCTGCTGTTCTGAAAGGGAAATCGACACTATCTGAAAAATTCAATTTTTCATTGTTCTTCAGTACTCGGTTGACCTACCCTCTGCAGATTAGTTACACCCTTAAGTGCCTGGCGGCAGGATCACAAGACGTTTCTACAAAGCATTTCGTGAAAGCCGTAGCTTCCACGCTTCCCAGGTGATCGATTATTGTCAGAAGGTTCTGCATTTGTGTCTCTCGAAATCGTCACCTATCGAATAACTATGCCTCTATGCCTGGTATATCGGTTTATTTACTTTACTACACTATTTTGCCCATACTGACCCGCCCTTATTATTCCCGCCCTTGAAATAATATAACCGGGCGTGATAGTATAACAGAATGAACAAATGTCTCATAAAAATGAAATAGAAATAAGAAAAGAAAATCGATATGACACTCAAAATTAATTTCTGCTGTAACATGGAATGGTAAAAATGATGTAAAGTAGTATCCAACCATTTAGGATTGGAATCTTTAGATCAGGTGAAAAGAGCGTCTATATTTCAGAAAAAGTTTATTCAAATAAATTGCCCTTCTACTATTGGACAAGCGCTACATGGGAGAAGTTGATAAATTATCAGAATGTACAAAAAGGTCGTATTAATTTATACAAATCATATACAAATTAAATTCTAATAAAATTAATGACCATAAAATTACCATGAGACACTGGACTATGACTCGGGCCTCCTTGATGTTGTTGATGTGATGCACCTTGACTATTCATCGACTGGTGATGGTGATGTTGGTGATGCGCTCCACTGATGCCTGGTCCGCTCTGTGAACTATGATGGTAATTACCGTTGTGGCGTAAAGCATTATTATTATCTTGGTTTAGTTGTGGAAGTGCCTAGATTAAATAATAAATAATATTGCTCAATAAGTTGTGCGTCTTAGATTAAATTACTAAATTTTAAAATTAAAATTATTTCTCCTTACCACTTACGTACCATATTCCCTATGACTAACTTTCCCTCCTATATCCATAATTCTAACATTAATATTCAGTCACTAAATTAGCAAAGTTACAAATGTAAAGCAAAAAACTATTAGGATAATCTTTATTATTTAAGAAAAAAAAATTACTAATTTATATCGGGACCGTACATAATTGGGTGACATTTTATGTTTAAAAAATATCAGTAAAATTTGAAACAGTTCGGTTCATTTTTAGAAGTAGCTGAACGACACTAAAGTTACAAGAAGTTAAATAATTTACTCAAAGCATTCTTTGATATACATAATTAACAGTTAATTCTTTATGAGAGTTTTATTAAAATATTAGTTGAGCCCGCGAACTTTTCCCGAAAAAAATCCCGAAAAATTGCCTAAAATTGTTTCGTGAAAAAATTCTCGTATTTCCGCATTCCAGTGTTCCCGAATATACGTATTCCAATATTCCAATGTTCTCGCATTCCCGTGTCCAAACTCCATTCCCATGTTATTAGGAATATATGCTCTGAATATTTGTTCCCATGTTCCTGTATTCCCATTTTCCCACATTCGTGTGTATAAAACCATTTCCGTGTTAAGACGAATATATGATCTGAGTATGTGTTTTCGTATTCCCCTGTTCCCGTATTCCCTTATTCCCATATTCCCTTCTTCCCGTATTCCTGTGATGTCGTATTCCCGTGTTGTTTTCTGAAATATGTTGACGCACCAACCGACATTAGGTTTTTATATATCCTATGCTCCTGCATTCCCTTGTTTTCGTGTATACGTGCAGAAAAGCCAATTCCATGTTATTACGAATATATGGTCTGAATATAGTTTGAATGTTGGTCTAAGTGTGGGTATGTCTCAGTATGTACCGTATTCCCATATTCCCGTTGCCCCAAAACACAAAACGGAGTTTTATATATAAGATTATGTACCAAAACCGAGTTAATGAATCAACTTACTTGGCTCATAGCTAATCTAAGAGCAGCTTCGGCTTGTGATCGGAGGAGTGCTTCTGCGGCATGTTGTTGCATTCGTAAAGCTTCTTGCTGAGTTAATTGTTGTTGAGCTTGTGCTGCGGCTTGGGCTGCAGCTTGTACAGCTTGTTGGGCGGCTGATGTAGGTGAACTCTAAACATGTCATATTTATAAGTATAATATTCAGAGCTGATATTAAATTGATTCACATAATATGACATATAGAATGTGCATATACTCGGGCTGCATCTAATAATAATGTTTTCGTATTTAGCGACCTCGTCTTTTCTACCTTAATTTTACACATAATATAATTTTACACATCATGCCCTTTGGAGAATGCCATATTAAGTGTCATATACTTGAAAGGATAAGAGTTAGACCCATTATGAGTGGTATCATTTTAAATATAATTACAAAGGCTACAAAAATGTAAAAAAAGATGCAGGTTATTACTAAAAAGTTTTTGACAAATTTTTATTACTCAAGATAGGTCAAGTGTATTCAGATGTTCACACTGGCAGAGTTGAGGTCTCTTAGACTTACATACTTTCCCTGACATTCATTTTTTTAATTTTCATTGGAACCGAGATATTTAGGGAAGTACACTTTTTCTTCAAGGTCAAATTACTCCGGTGCTAAGAGTGCGATTTTTGAAATTCCTATTAAAGGATCTATGGGTACAAGAAATTTAATCAAAATCCTTTATTAAGTTTCTGAGAAAATCGACCGCAAACTTTGCAAAACAGAAAACACCCTGTATATATGTTAAATTGTGATTTTAGAAAAAAAAAAATTTTCAAACAAAATCGAAGCGCCTTTATGTAGCGCCAAAATCGAAGCGCCTTTACAATAAAATTTATTCGAATGCCGTATCTTTTATTGTTCCTGAGATATTTCAAAAAGTTTGTTAAATTTCAAACGTGACAAGACCGTTTACTATACAATTTGGCAACATGGGACTTTCTTTAGTCGACGCATAATACAAGGTACTATATATGTGCAAAATTTCAGCCTCCCAGTTATAATAGGAAATTTCTGAAGAAAAAACAATTGGTCCTGTCCGCGGATTTATAAAAGAAATGACAAAAACTGTTCTGCGGGCACATAGTCTACACCTGTC
>WYDF02024635.1:0-13045 GCA_009867245.2 Adranes taylori | reverse complement strand
ACCATTAATTTAATATAATGGATCATATTTCTTTAAAAATTACGTGACATATTTTACTGGGCACAAATTGTTCGCATATACACCCAAGTAAGACAATATATTATTACTATTATCTATTATTAGCTATCAAATTTCTTTGTCCAAATGCTTTAAAATGACTTATACTGTTTTTGTCAAAAAAATTTCTTGGGCAGGGAAAAAAATCCACCCAAAATATTCGCGTGTGCACAGCGTACGCGGTATAGTTCTCCGGCCCTGGAGACATTTTGAAAATTTCATTTTGGCCCGCGCTTAAAAGTATTTGCCCACCCCTGGACTATAAGATAGTTAGAAGCAAAAATAGTATCAATTATATCTTGTTTAAGATGATTAATTGACACGAATATTATACATATTCACGCTTAGAATTGGTGAACAGAGCAGGTTCTATTAGAGGAAAGAGCTGAAACAAGTTTCAGGGGGTTAAGTACCAAATGCATACATTTTTGTATTACTAATTAGAGACTGTATGTAATATGTTCTTTTCATAGCACTAGATTAGGTATGAAATGTACACCGTTTAAGGGAAGAAAGATACATAAGGAGTCATAGATAGCGGGCGTGAGACGGTGAAAAGAAGATCCACTAATAAATAGTTGATCGGCGATCAGAGGGCGCTCAGTTGTTGGTAAATTTTGACCCTAATAGAAAATAGCCTAAATCAAGTGAATCGCGTTATTATATTTGTGTTTTTAGAATATAATGACTGTAAGTGTTGATACTGAACAGTTTGTGATTTTCTAAGCGATTTTAGTCTTCTGAATACTTTTATAATGCATTAATATAAAAATATTCGTGTAACTAATTTTCGATTAACTAATAACTTTCAACTAATGTACCTAACGGACTGCATATTAATTGTCATATTAATTTTAATTTTTCTTGATTATGTGTTGGAAAATTTAATGCCTGCTAATTATTTATGACTATATTGAGTGTATCAATAGTTATTATCAGTCAATCAATAAATTATGACGTCTCTAATAAAATCCCGGAAAATAGTTGGACGGGTTTAGTTTAGTCAAAATGGAATTAATTTAAATTAGGGGAAACCTGCCAGCAATCGAATCATGCATATACGCCAATATTAACAATAGTAAACAAAAAAAAAATGATCTACATATTGTATATTTAATTTGGTAAATCTACGTCACTGAAATTTGAAACAAAAATCTCGTACGCTAGGTTGAGTTTATGAAGCAGTGTGCAAGCAATAGGCGGCTCCAAATCCACATTACATAAATAGAACAAGCGTTTTGATTTTGATTGTCTCTTTTTTTCTATAGAAAAATTTTAATAACGAATTGAGCTTTGAATACAAAAACATCACTCCATGTTTAATACATATCAACCATCTTATGTGCGCATTATTAAAATGAACCACATTAAAACATTCGAAAATTAAAAACATTCGTTACTATTATAAACTAAATAATTGTAGACTTCATTATTTATATGAATATATTCGGAACTGATTTCGCTATAGTAGTATCTTCAGGCAAACTGGAAGGAACATAATAATACACAATCTTTCAATTATTGACTTCCTACATATTTTGGCTCTTGTAGAGGACACCAGGCTTGGTTGTGACAATTCTTATGTACAATTTTTTATAGATCTAGATAATAAGACTATTAAGTTTGCTTGAACATATTTATTTTATTTGAATATTTATCTGCAAAGAAATATAAAAACGAAAAAATTTCACGCGATACAAACATAGTTATTAACAACAACAAAATATGACTCCTAATGTCACAACTTGCCCCGACCTGGAGTTCGTTGTGGCACTTATTGGGTTGATTATGACAAACCCTACTCTTTTATATATCGTCATCGGAATTGCAGTGAATGCAGACGAAATATGGACTTTCATCTGTACATTCTTCATGAGCCCATTTGAAACAACTGGACTGCAACAATTTTCCTTTTGAACGTAAAAAAAGGTTCGCTACAAATTAAACACAATGTTTCATCTTCATCATCAGAACACCTACTAGCATCAACGGTTTTAGCATTAGCCTTAGTTTTAGCTTTACATATATTTCTCTTGGCACCGGATTGTTTAGCTTTTTTCTTTTGTTCTTTCATTTCTTTTCTCTCTTTGTCATTTTCTAATTCCTCATTTGATGTATCTGTCCAAATTGCTGATTGGACAGGTTTTCGCCCCCGCCGTGTAGCTACTCGTTTTTCAGCCTTGAGTGTTGGTCTTAAAATATGTGGTGATACTGGAATAACTTCGTTCAGAGATTCGTCTGCTTTCAAATCATTTTCCGGATTTGGACGGTCCGTAACAGCTGCAGGAAGAAACTCATTTACGGAAAAGATATTTTTATTGAAGGGAAAAATTCCAGCGGCTCCAAACCCAGCTTGAATATTTTTTGGTATTCCAGCCAGAGGAAGAGCGTCTTTCGGAATGGGGGAGTATGTCGTAAATTGAAAGGTTTCCTGGGTGATTGCGCATCCAAGAGTCGCAAGCACTATTAATATATTTTTTAAGAGGCCCATATACCGACCGATCCAATGGTTGTAGTTTGTGGGAGCAGTGGTAGAGAAATTACCACAACTCTATTTTCTTTTTAAAACAAATTCCTTTTAATGAGAGGTGAGATTCATGGTTATCCAATATCAGGAGAACCGGTTTTTCGCGAGATCACCTAGCATTTTTGGAGAATTAGTTTAAATATTTAAAGAAATCATCTTCCGTCATCCAACCTGACAGATTGCCGAATCCAATGCATTCTGGAGGGCCCTTGTTAACAAAATAGTCCCTGTAGTTTTTTCTTGGTACCAAGAACATCGGGAGAACTGAATTACCGCTGGCACTAACAACAAAACAAAATGTTACTAGCGTACCCCTTTCAGTGGAAGTTACGGAACCCACTTATTTTATGCCCTTCCTTGAAATAATTCTGTCTGGCCGTTGTGCAGTAGTTATGCCCATTTCAACGACGTTGGATATGTCTTGAGGTTCAAATTTGTAATGATCTACTACCTTTTGCAGAAAAGAAAACAAGTATTCACGTTTGTCTTATAAAAACTTGTAGCGCGACTAAGGAGGCCTGAGGGATAATAGTTGATATCGGTTAAAGAAACCCGTAAGCCTGTTAGCAGAGGCTATTTCATCTTTGATTCAGTTGTTACGGACAGTTACATTATTCTTAACAGCAAATTCGTAAGCTAATCTACGAACTTCTTTTGTGGATAAACCAAAGTATAATTTTCATTGATGAATCAGGTATTCAGCTAATTCATTTTCCATCTCATCTGGTAGCACTTGGCGATTTCGTTTATATCCTACCTGCAAGGGTTGCCCCAAACCTAGAAATTAAAGTTTTTTTTATGGACATCCCTAAACTAAAAAGAATAGAAATCTTACCATTATTATTTCACTTCTGTAGTTTTTTACAAAATCTCTGTAACGTCATGTAGTTAGTATCGAAATCGCCGGTAACTGCTCGCAAAGACTTCTTATTTTCCAAAACATCTTTTGCTGTGCATTAAAAACGTCACTAATATTTACTAAGACACCTCGAAAATACAGTACATCAGCCAAACACACGTGGTATCCTGTAGTTTCAATCGTTAGCGACCGAAGCTACAACCATACTGAACACACAAGAACTAACGCTCGTTCTATTGAGATGATTGTGACGCGGCTCACATCTATTGAGCCAGTGCAAAATCCACAGTCACAAGCAACCCCAAATTTTTCGTCCCCTACTTTAAGTTATTGGCTACTGCTTAATTTGCTTAGTGAAACTTATGTCTGTGTTTTGTAGAAGTTGGTTAACTTCTCGCAGTTGGTTAGCTTCTCAGTGTTATATTATTTTTTATACATTTGGCTATTACAAAAGCAATTAAAGCTCGAGCATTCAAATCAAATTTATCTTTCGGCTCCTCTTTCGCTTTCACTTGAAATACTTTATTCTAAACTCAGAATTTAATATAATTTATACAGAATGTTTTTTTTTCTTCTAAAAACGTTTCGGGACATTTTATTGAAAACGGCTCCTAAAATCAATTAAATTTCTTGCAGCAAAAGATAATTTAATCCTTAAGAAATTGAATGAAAAAGTGACATTAAATTCGGAATAAATGAAGGCTTGTTTCTTTAATATCACCCTTATATGTGCATATTCCCCTGCAGAAGATGATGTGCATGAAGTGAAAAATACATTTTATGGACGATTGGAACAGGGACTGGAGGCCTTTCAAAGCAAAATGTGAAACTAGTGCTGAGGGATTTTAATGCAAAGGTGGGCAAAAAAGAAGTAGGAAAGGAACTTTAGAGAGATAGTAGAAAAAGAACGTATGTGTGATGAGTCAAATAAAAACGGGTGAAGATTTATTGACCACGCCATGGGAAATTGAATGGAAGTGAAAAGCAAGTGGTTCCAGCAGAAGTATATAAGGAAAGCTATATGGTGTTCGCCAGATGGGACCACCATTAATCAAATAAACCATCTAGTAGTTGATAAGAGACACGTATCTGATATCCTTGATGTTGACAGTTGTAGGGAAGCTGACTGCGATTCGGATCATTATATGGTCGGAGTGAAATCTAGACAACGTATTGCGATCTATAGAGCTGGTGGGAAGAGCAAAGCTGCTAGAAGATATAAGCTAGCTAAGTTAAAAGGAATGGAAATTGCACAGAAATATGATTTTGAACTGCAGAAAAGTTTGAGGCGAAACAAAACTGGACTGTGGAAAGTATTGAAAAATGTGGTGTACAATGAGGGATGCTCTAAAAGAGAATGCTGAAAAAGTTTTAGGGATGGAAGAAAGGGTGGAAAGAAGGGGATGGTTTGATGAAGATTGCAAAAAGGCAAAAATGGAGAGAAATAAGGCGAGGAAGAAAATGATAAGTAGAGCAACAAGAATCAGTATAGAAGAATACAATAAGAAAAGAGGCAGCTTCGAGTAAACCACATCAAAACGCAGTATTTACTTTCCTCCAGAAAAAACGCAGCCAAGAAAGATAAACTATTACTCTGTTATTAAATACTACTCTGTTATTACTGCGGTGTCATCTGCGTTATGCAGGTTATTGATTTTATTACCATTGACCACTATTCCCCCACTCTAATCTTCTAGAGACTTGCACATGATCGATTCACCGTATATATTAAAAATAATAGGTCTGAGTATGATCAAGTGATAAGCCGATGTGATGTGAGGCAGGGTCACATTGGTCGCTATCGGAAAAGAGTATATTAACTCATTTTCACATCAATCATAGACAATGTTACTGCTGTAGATATGAGATGAGGCGGTATAGCCATTTCATCTTGATCGGGCCTATCCAACCCACTACTCAAGTTTTGTGGCCACACGTTGGCCATATCAAATATGGAAACTGATTCCGTGCTTTGACGTAGCTCTTGCATACTCTTGATGACCGTTTCTAACAAGATATGTGGTGGCAATTTTTGGATGAGTTGCAAGTCCTTTAGGTAAAGTCAAAATGTACCACAATTATTTAGTCATATTAATGATTTTAAAACTAAGTTAAAACCTTTGACGTACTTTCCATCTTGACAAGGGCTATCAGGAAAAAATTTAAGATGGGTATTTTTCAAAGTTTTGTGAATTATTACTCAAAAATTCGATCTCACTTTGAAAATATTAAGAGTAAACTGTTCCTTTTTAATCATCCTTTGAATATGGAAAATGAGAATCAGACATCGATGTATCAACTGGAGTTCCGCGATCTTTAGACTGATCCTTTCTTTTCATACCAGGTTTGAAAGTAAGGGCTCCACTTTTTCCAGAGGGCAGAATTCCTCAGTTTAGAGATTTTGATTTGCAGCTGAGTTTAATGTTTGGAAGCATTTATCTATGTAAAAGCCTAACATGAAATTACAGAAACTGTACACCAGTGATGATTCCACCTGAAGGAATCGGATAATCTTCATTGCTCAGTTTGATTTTTTTATTTCGGCGTATTGGTTGGTGTGATATAATTTACTGTTAAATTTATCAGAGTAAAACTTTTTAGTGCGCAGTTTTCAGCCAAATTAGAATTCATTCTTTACCGATTCAGCTCCCCCATATTCTTGTACCCTCCCCACTGTCTATACTATCTTCCCTCCTTTCCCTTCCTACTACACTACCTATTCCTAATCCCTCCTCATTTCACCCTATCTCTACATAGATTCTCATTTTCCCAATACCTCATATCATCTCATTACCCCATACGTCCCTCTTCTTTTTCTTACAATCTCAATTTATTCTCTCATCCCATCATCTTATGTTTTTCTTTCTTTCCCCCTATTCAATATCTCCGACCTTTTTTATTTTCTATTATATATATCTCTCTCGAAATTCTTTTCATTATTTCTATTCATTTTCCATTCTTATCTAAACTTCCTCTCAAGTTTTCTCCTATCTCCCTTTCATTATCACTCCACTCCATCCCTTCATTCTTTAAGCCAATGACACCATTTTTCCTCCTCCCTGCCACATATTCTGTACATTCTTTCTTTTTCATTCATCCAATATTTATTTCCATCGTTTAAACCACATCTGAACCTCTTCATTACCACATCTAAACCTCGCAATCATTATTCTTTTTTCTCTCATACTTAAACTTGATAACAAATAGCCACTCATCCCGTCATTTTCACTTATCCGTCTATATTTACTATTATACCGACTAGCATCAAGTCTTCCTAGTCTCTCTTGCCTTTCCATATCCATCAACCTTTCTACAACTTCTTTACCTCCATTCATCATCTCAAACCATCTAGTTGAAGACCATCCAATTATCTCATTCACTTTCATTCAGGTCTTAAGCCATTCTCACATTTATCTCTTCCTTCCTTCATCAATCCTTCAGTACACTCCCTTGACCAACCTATCCTTCATCATTCACTACCTTTTTCTCAAAATTCACCATCCTTTTTACTCCACTAATGCAACATTTATACTTTTCCTTCTCCTGCAAAACTAAATTATTAGGTGTATTCATGTCTAATATCATCATTCTTTTAATACAACCCACTTGTGCTCTCTCTATTATCTCTCTTCCACCGCTCATACTTCTGCTCCATACATCAGAATAATGTTCACATAACTCCCCTAGCTTTCTTTGTTATCATTTCCATATGCTCCTTACACTTTCCGTTTTGTGATATCGCAAAACCGGTTTATTTATACCTCTTCACCTTCTCAATTCGTTGCTCCCTATACAAAATAATTACTTCTATTTTCTCTCCCTCCTTTCTAGCATATCATTATTTTTTTCACATTCACCTCTAGACCCCTACCTACCATCCATATACCTAACCTTCCTCTCCACCTTTTCCAACATTTCATTCATCTCTTCTCTTCTACTAGCCATACACACAATATCGTCTGCATAAAAAAGAGACGACACTTTGGTCCTTCCAACTTTAACCTCACCCATTTGCCCCCTCATCAAAACATCCTCTAAATCCGACAAATTAATATCGAACAGCGAAGTGGACATCCGTGCATTACACCTCTGGACCACAAACTATTCCGATACATTCTTTTTGCCAATCTTCCCGTCCCTTTCGAAATCCCTACTTCTCTATTTTCTCCCACAATTTTTCCCTCACAATCCTGTCAAAAGTGGCTTTTAAAATCAACGAACAGCAGATGCATCTTTCTCTTTTCGCAATCTCTTGATTCACCACGTAATTTATGGTAACAATATTATCAGCAGTCCCTTTACCTCTGATAAAAGCATTCTGAGTTCACGAAAAAATTTCTTTATCACGTACTTCATCCAATCTCTTATTTATAACCCTCGCATGTAACACATATAGTTAATCCATAATCGTTACTCCTCTATAACTATCAACCTCATTTCTATTTCTCCTTTTATACACCGGTATGATTACCCCTTTCTTCCATTCTTTCAGTACTCTCTCCTTTCCAAATTTAATACATCCCTCTTACTAACACAATTATTCCCCTCTCATTCACATTTATTTCTTCTACTTTACACTCGTCCATCCTTCATACGCCTCTTTCCTTCTCACTTAAGTACTTTTCTCTCCCATTCGCTGATATTTAAACAACATCTTACTTTATTAGCTCCTACAATTCCCCTTCCACTCTTATATATCTCACTTTTACTCTTAATTTTACTTATCTCTTCCTCCTCAGTTCTCCTTCTTTTTACTTTTCCTTTTATTCCTCTATTCTGAACTCCTGTCTCGCATTATCATATTCTGCCAATCAGCCTCTCCTCCTCTCACTTTCCTTAATGTCTCCCTAACCTTCCTTTTCTTCGTTAACCATTCCTGTCCTACTTCATGATAATCAATTTCTTTCCCTTTTTATCTTAATTTTCATCTCAAGCAACCCCCGTACTACCTCTGACACCTCTTTTATACTATTCATTCCTTCCCAACTACTTCTTTTAAGTTCACATTCATCTCTTTCTTTTTTCTCTTATTCCATACATACTCTACCCTTTCCTCTACTTTCCATTCAATTCATTCCCTTTCTCTCTCTTTCTATCCTTTCCTATCTTCTATTCCGTCTCAATGGGAAAGTGCTCCGATTCATCTCTTTCCCCAATTATCATATTTTCCAATATTTCACCTGCACCTTCACTTAAATTCCCTTCCCAAACTCCTTCCGTACATCCGTTTCCCACTACACCACCCCTCCTCCACCCACTCCAAAAACCTTTTTGCTTCTACATTAATCACCTTATCTTTTGGCTTTCTCTTCACATAAACTCCTTCTTCACCATTACATCTCGCTCCTTTTTCTCCATCCCATCCTCAAATTCCAATCAACAATTACAACTCATATCCCATAATCATCCAGTAATTCTTACATTTTCACTTGCTCCTCTCCTAACACAACCCCAGTTCATCAAATGCATTATCCTCTTTGCTCCCACCTCAATCATCCTTCTATTTACTCTCTCCCAATTCCAACTCTCTACCTGTTTCTCAAGTCCCCACCTTACACCCATAATAATCCCTCCCTTTGCTAAATCCCTTTCATGTTCTTTCGTTGCCCCCTGTATTGTCCATTTAAAACCATTCAGCATATCTTTCTCCATCTCCTCCCACCGACTAATCTCAACCCATGTCTCCACCAGTCCTATAATATCAAATGTACTTAGATTCTTCCTAAAATTCCTCCATTCCCAATTTATTCTTTAACCCTGCAAATTTCCAGCATAATACTGTAAAAGCCCCCTATTTCTTTTATTTCGGTCACCCCTTCTCCTCCTATCCCTACAGTCGAAATATTCTCGCCCCCAGTACTTCTGAAATTAGATAGGTCTCATCTAGACTTTGCTGGAGATATTTCCACTCAACACTGTCACATGCTTTTCCGCAGTCAAGAAAAAATAGATAAGCGTGATCAATTAACTGGCCGTTTGAATTATTTTTCTTGTGTTTAGAATTTATTCCCGAATCTTCAGATCACATACAAAACTAGCTTGATCCAGTGGTAACACATTAGGACTTATGTAGTTGACTATCAAGTGTGATGATGAGTTGTATATAAATCAATATTTGTTTTACGCAGTAAATAAATAAATACACCTTTATTAGCATCAATAAACATTATCTATAACAAAACTTAAAATCATATCCAAATATACAAATTATACATCGAACCAAAATAGTGAGGTCAAAATAGTGACAAATTATATAGTGACATCATATGTTAGGGATCGAAATATTATGTGCATAATTCTTCTCCCTTGTCCCTTCTTCCCATTCTATAATCTCCTCCACTATCGTCTCCATTATATTGAATCCTTTTCCTCCCTGCTACATACATACCCTCCAATTTCTTGCTTTCTCCCTTTGCTCCTCCGTCCATCCAAACACTTTACATTCATTCACCAAATGTTCCCATGTTTCCTCTCTTTCTCCACACACTCCTACAACATCTTTCACTCTCTTTCATCCAAAATCTATTCCGTCGTTCCATACTCCCACACCTAAACCTTGCAATCATTCTCTTTTCTTTCATTCTCTCATTCCACTCCAAAGAGTCCGGTCCCGTTCCTACCACTTCTATTTCCTTACACTTAGTGTTATTTCGGCTTATCCTTATCTTTTCTCCCCTTTCTTGCATCTCCACATCCTTCATCATTTTCTCCACTTCCACTTCACACTCCCTGCCTTCCATCATCCTATCATACCATTGTCTCATTGACCATCCACATCTCTCATACATTGTTTTCCGATCCCACAACCATTTATTCCCTGTCACTCTCTTTTTCACATTCTCCATAGCACTCATATATACCTTTCTCACAATTCTTTCCGTCTCCCCTGCCATCACCTTTCTTTCATACTTGCCCATCTTCATCTCTTTTATCCAGCATTTCTCAAGTTAGCTTACCGCAACACAATCTCACTGGGAGTTAACTTCTCTACTCCCAAAATCCTTTTCACATATTTCACTACCATCCTTCCTAACTCCTGTCGCTCCTTTACCGCCCACACTGCTCTAAGCAGTATAGGAAGTGCGAAAACGCATGAAGAATTTTAAATTGCAGCAATAAATGTAGTTTTAGACGATATATAAATCTTTTCATTACATTTATTATTTTTAGGTAACTTTATACGAAAAATATAGACCCACTAAAATAGACCCACTGCTTTATAAAATAATACTCTAAAAAATTTAAAAAATGTCTTTCATTGATGCAATTTCAAATTTATAATACTCTTAAAATTTACATTTTGTTTCTCATGTAAAATAATTATTTACATGTGTTTTCATTTCACGTCCAGTTAACAAATTTTATTCCAAATGTTCACAAGCATATAAATAAACGAGATAAAACGTTTATGCCTAGCATACTGAACATTTTTTTATGTCGTTTCCTTTTTGAAATGCTCACTCTTAAATATACGCTCATAAGCTACATACGCATAGCTCTTAAACTTGTTTTTATTACTCAAGAACTGTCTTGAAACAAGGCAGACAGGCAGGTAGAAAAAGTATTTATTTCCTTATCAAAAAAGAAAATCTGGTTGCTCGGTTTTATAAAGAGCGAAAATAAAAACGAGACAACGAAAGTATTATGGTCATTAGCCTGTACAAGATTTTTCACGTGCTATTTACATGACAGTTGTTTGTTTTATATATTCTATATGTAAGACAAGTAAAATATTTTAAAACAAGTTTAAGTCAAGTACTTTAAAGTGTTAGTGTCTTTTTATTATATGCTGCAACTAAAATTTATAAAATCAAATTTGATATTTTAATTGAAATCAAGGAGATTCATTATCCCTTCTCGTCCAATTTATTCTTCTTATAGCGCCATCTCCTTGCGGAGGTTGGCGATCCAATTAGCTATTTTAGCTCAAGAAAGTATGCCTCTGAAGATCTCGGTCGATGTTCATCCGAGCCATCTCCTCAGATCTGCCAATCATGAATTCTGGTAGTCGGAGGATCTCATACTTTTCACCACGCATGTTGTGCCCGATGTATTGCAGTTTCCTATCCTTGATAATTCTCATCAGCTCTAAAGAATTGTTCATCATACTGAGGACTTCGATGTTCGCACGTCTTGCCAGGTACATTTCTATAGGTACATTTCTAAGGCGTCCATACGATTTTCCATCTCCTGGTTGAATGTTCAGCTTTCGCATCCATAGAGTAAGACAGGAAAAATGTAACAACGCAATAATCGCACACAAAGCTGAGTTCGTGTGTGATGAAAACTGATGAAAGTTCTACGAACCTCATATAGATATCTATTTTCGGATCACTTTGTTCATTCACGACAGCACCCAGGTATCGAAATGTATGTACATATAAAACAGCTAGTCTTGGTTGCTTGGAGAATAACACAAGCTTTATTTTATTGACCTTCACGAAGAAGGCGGAATATTGGCTGTGTGCCACAATAAAATCCATAGGTCTCTGTATATTTGTGAGGTTGTCGGCTATTACCACGAAAGCGTGTGCATAACAGAGGTTGCCGATTCGTTTTCCTTTCGTTTTGATGTCTATATTGTTGCCCCCAAATGGTTCTCTGAATACAGTTTAAGAATAAAAGTTAAACAGAAGGGGAGATAGAACGCAACCTTGTCGTACATCGTATATATTGCTATGTTTTCACACGTTGCGCCGTCCACTCTTACTTGTGCAGTTTGATATCACTCGAGTTTGGTGCAGTTTGGTCGGTAATAATGCGCAGGTCGCCAGCATCTATACCTGAGGGTCTTAGAATTTCTGCCATCTTCTGATACGACACGCAGTCAAATGCTTTTCGATAGTCAACAAAGCAGAAGCATGCATCAATTAAAGCCAAACTTAGTTGGATCGATTTGTTGCTCCCACTTCTTATATATTCAAGTGTGTATAATCTGCATAAAGGTTTTTAGAACGTAAGGCATTAATTAGGCTTATCATCTTATAATCATCAGAATTTGTAGCTTTGATTTTCTTCGGCAGAGTAACAAAGACGGAGGTGAGCCAGTTTGAAGATATTTTGCCGAATTTATAAATTATATTACACAATGCTGTTAAAAGCTTAAATCCAGTGCCATTCAACTCTACTATCAATTTAAGAGTCACCGCATGGATCCTTTCTGACCTTTCTTTTGTAATTTGATGGCTCGCACAACTTCCTGTGTCGGGATGTTGGGACTTGTGTAGTGGAATTATGGGATTATTCCCTATTTTCTTGCAAAACTAGTAATTAACATTCATGTATCTAGTTTTGTATAAATATTATATTGATAGCTAAATAGTATTCAAATATGTAAACACTACGCGTTTATTAGAGACATTCCTATTCAATATATTGTGTTAAACATGTAGTCAACGACACAGTTCATTATATCTACCAAAGTGATTGCACTAATAGAAGTCAATGCTAAATTATGGATAATCAACGACCTGGTTTTGGGCGTTTTTTTCGAGGTGTATATCATCAATCAGCCCATATTCGTCAACTGCTGGACATAAGCCTCCCTTGATTGCTTCCACATTCTCCTATTCTGTGCCTCCTGTATCCAATTTGTGTGGATA